>BGNK01003249.1:0-12093 GCA_003297005.1 Symbiodinium sp. clade A Y106 | reverse complement strand
TGTGCCCACGATCAAATTCCCCGCACAAGGGCCAGTGGGGAAAGCGTAGCAGCCAAAAGATCCACCCAGGGGGAGGCTTCAAAGGGGGAGCTCAAAGGGGGGCTTTAAAGGGAGGCTTCAAGGGGGCTTCAAGAGGGGGCTTGCTTCAAGGGGGCTTCAAAAGGGGCTTTCAAGGGGCTTTCAGGGGGCTTAAAGGGGGCTTCAAAGGAGGGCTCAAAGGGGGCTTCAAGGGGCTAAAGGGGGGCTCAAAGGGGGGGGGCTTAAGCGGGGGCTTAAGGGCTTCCACCTTTTGCCCACCCGCCCTTTAGGGAGACCCCTTTAAAGGGGGCTTGAAGGGGGCTTTGTGGGGGGCTGCCCATCCTCCGGCAAGAGAGGTCCAATCCGCTTGGTTTATTCACAATGCTGTCCAGAGCCGCTGCACCAAGCTTCTCTTTAAGTCCCCTTGAAGTCCCTCTTGAAGTCTCNACCCCAGAGGATGAAGCCACACGAAGACGCTTTATTGAACAAAATTCATCCATTGAAGTCCCTCTTTAAGTTCCAAGCCCCCCTTGAGCCCTTCTTTGTGTTCCCCTTTGAAACTCTTTGAAGAAAGGGTTTAACCCCCCTGAAACCTTTTCTTAATCCCTCTTTGTCAAAGAGGGAGAGCTTTCTTGAGCTCCTCGTGTGTCGAGAATCACCAATTTAGGCCAATCCAGTGCCCTGCAGCTGCCCAAACATGCTGGCTGCTAGACTAGACTGAAAGCTTGCACGTAGCTTGCTGCGACATGGCCCTACATTGCAGAATCAGCCCTTCCCCCAGACAGNATGAGCATTTTCTGGACCCAAAAATCGTGCCCTCAAAACCACCAGCCTTGCACGTGTCCCGATACGAACTTGGTGGGACCCGGTGGGTCCGAGCTCTTCTCTACGGTGGAACCCAAATCGGGCTCGGTGGGACCCGGTGGGTCCCAGCTCTTCTCTACGTGGGACCCAAATCGGGCTTGGTGAGACGCGGTGGGAACCGGTGGGTCCCAGCCCTTGTCTACGTGGGACCCTACACCCCGTTTGGGTTTTACAATGCTAATTAGGGTGAGGGGAGGCCCCATTTTCACCGCCCTTTAGCATTGTAGTCCAGGTGTGCGTCCAGCCAGTGTGTGCAATCATTTAGGGGGAGCCGAGCACAATCAATGTTGACCGTTAAGCAGCTTTTTATTGAGGTTTTCGGCCCAGATTCCGGACACCAAGCCAGCTTCATGATAGAGTGCCCTGAATGTGCATTGGTCCAATTCTGGGGTCCGCAGAGCAAGGCTGAAAAGGGAACTCAAACACGGGAAGCACATCGCGCAAAGGCCGCGCAGCAGAATGTGGAGTGGGAACCTAACAGGTTTGCCTGCCAGCGAGTCGTCCCAACAAGGCGGCCACCAGGCAGAGGCTAGAACGACCCATCCAGATTGTGCCCACGATCAAATTCCCCGCACAAGGGCCAGTGGGGAAAGCGTAGCAGCCAAAAGATCCACCCAGGGGGAGGCTTCAAAGGGGCTTTGAAGGGAGGCTTAAAGGGGGAGCTCAAAGGGGGGCTTCAAGAGGGGGCTTGCTTCAAGGGGGCTTCAAAGGGGGCTTTCAAGGGGCTTTAAGGGGGCTTAAAGGGGGCTTCAAAGGAGGAATCAAAGGGTCAAGGGGCTAAAGGGGGGCTCAAAGGGGGGGGGCTTAAGCGGGGGCTTGAGGGCTTCCACCTTTTGCCCACCTGCCCTTTAGGGAGACCCCTTTAAAGGGGGCTTGAAGAGGGGCTTTGAGGGGGGCTGCCCATCCTCCGGCAAGAGAGGTCCAATCCGCTTGGTTTATTCACAATGCTGTCCAGAGCCGCTGCACCAAGCTTCTCTTTAAGTCCCCTTGAAGTCCCTCTTGAAGTCTCNGGGGGGCTGCCCATCCTCCGGCAAGAGAGGTCCAATCCGCTTGGTTTATTCACAATGCTGTCCAGAGCCGCTGCACCAAGCTTCTCTTTAAGTCCCCTTGAAGTCCCTCTTGAAGTCTCCCTTTGAGCGGTGCTCACCACCCCAGAGGATGAAGCCACACGAAGACGCTTTATTGAACAAAATTCATCCATTGAAGTCCCTCTTTAAGTTCCAAGCCCCCCTTGAGCCCTTCTTTGTGTTCCCCTTTGAAACTCTTTNACCCCAGAGGATGAAGCCACACGAAGACGCTTTATTGAACAAAATTCATCCATTGAAGTCCCTCTTTAAGTTCCAAGCCCCCCTTGAGCCCTTCTTTGTGTTCCCCTTTGAAACTCTTTTAAGAAAGGGTTTAACCCCCTTGAAACCTCTTCTTAATCCCTCTTTGTCAAAGAGGGAGAGCTTTCTTGAGCTCCTTGTGTGTCGAGAATCACCAATTTAGGCACCCTTGAAGCCGTTTTTTTGTTCTTGCTTTCTGTTCCGTGTGGCTTTCTTCCTTTTTCTTCTTCTTGTATGGAGAAGCAAAAAGTTTCGCTTGCACTTGTATTCAATTTGTTGTCATCCCCCTTGAAGCCCCTGAGACGCTTAAAGCCCCCTTTGAGAAACAGAAGACTTCCTTCTCCTGCTCTTTTGAGTTTCTCTCAAGTTCCCTTCGAAGCTTGAGAAGCCCTCTTGAAGCCATAGCCATCAAGAAGCTCCTCCCCGGCGGCAGTCTGTCAGCTCGAGCTTGTTGCCTGCCTTGCCTTGATTGCACCTCTAAGCCCCTAGATCAACGTCTTCAGCCTTTGCGATCTTCCTCAGATCCATCTGACCAAAACTTCTGGCCATCCAAGCGATGGCGATCCAAGTTGGATTGTTTCACGCCCAACATTGAGCTCATTGACTCCGCAGGTCGCTCAAGCTTGTGCGTATGAAAGGTGTGGACTCTGCAGTGTTCTTAGCACGCTCATATTCCTAGGCCTGATGTGCTTTTGCAGGGTCGCTGTAAGCTTTATTGTCATCCCTGTGGCATTGTGCACGATTGTTGATTTGAGCGCAGCAAAATATACCATTGCCCGTTCTGCGCTAGTCTCAGGAGAATTGCTTCGAGTGGATTGTGCGGAAAAAAGCGTGTCCTCTAGTAACTTGCTTTTCTTTCGCCCAATCATCTACAAGCTGTTTGAATTACTTCTTAAACTCGTCTCCGTCGTCTGAGTACACTTCACCAACAATAGTCCTCATTGCCGACGGTGTATGTAGCCGCGCTGCAGTCGATCCTGACGCTGAGAGTTTTCAAAAAAGTCTTTGACCTTTGCTTGGCTTCATAGAGGGGTTCCGTTCCTTAGCAGCTTTGACAGTGCTTGCAATGCTTCCAAACTCGCTCCAAGAGCTGAATATACGTTCTTGCTGATTTTTTGACGTGCAGCTTCTCTTACCAAAACATTTTCAGCCATGACTCTAGTCGCTGGGCGCGTCTTTTTCTCATGTTTGGCCTGAGGACTGGGGAAGTTAGCTGGAAAATTGAATTTTGAGATTGGCTGGGAAGGTTTGAGACTCGGTGGCTAGTTGAGATGAGAGACCTCGAACGCAGTGGATCGTGCAAGCTGGCTGTTTTAGCACAGTGGGCTGCTGGACGACAGCTCGGCGCTCTTTTCATCAATGGCAAGCTGCTGCCCGGAGTGGGGAAACACCAGCAGCTCGCCCGAACTTGCGACGGCTGGAGTGGGGGCACACTCCAGCCGAAATCAATTGGTTCAAAAGTGCGGAAAAATTAATTGGTTCATAAATGTTCCCGAACCAACACACTTTAGTGCCTTGACCAAGCAAGATTTGCTGGACAAAAGTTTGTTCCCTTCCAGTATTGCCGCAGCGGCCAGAGTTGATGTGGCCTTTTTCCGGTGCCGGTCAAGCTTGCTCGATTGTACTTGATTTCCATGCCATCTCCGTCGTCAGTCTCCGCAGGACGCAGCGGTTGAAGCTTGTTGGAACTACGTCGGATCTGCTTGACAGCAGTCAATGTACGATGAGAGGCAGTTTGCTGATACCTTCAGTGAATGTGGATGCACCACGCGTTCTTACTGCGAACTGGTTAGTAAACTGGGGCGAAAGTGAAAATGTAAGAAGCCGAACCCATAATTTCTGGTTTGCCGGTCAAACCAGGGACCAGAGATGGAAATTTAGGCATTTGGGAGCCGCTCGCAGCAACATGAAATATCGTGTGAAGGCTGTTGGGGCCTGCAATGTCCATCATGCCTTGCGAAGGAACACAGCAGCATTACATGTGTGTGTGTTTGTGTTGGAAAACCGCATGCTATTGCGAACGTAGCGAATGAAATCCAGACCTGAAGCATGTTCCGCAACCACGAATGGCCACGCTCATGTTCTGCGGCATACACGCAGGATGTTGGATCGAACTCACTTTCGTGTCCTTTCGTCAGCAGACAGTGATACACGTTTTGCAGTTTGCAACTGTAAGCTTCTCTTCGGAAATCGGTCGTCAAGGCTTGCAATGGCAAGTCTTCGGCTGGGCAAATGATATGCGATTGTCGTGTTTTTTGCGTTTACTGCTCACGATTTGGTTGAAATAGTCTCTTGTCTGCCGTGGTTGAGTGCATGCGCATTTCTGGAACCTCGGCTCTAGGGGTGGCTAGAGTCCTCCTCCTGTCGCAATCTTGACCGATCTTTGCTTGCATTGTTTGGTTCCAAGAATGTGTTCCAAGAGAGATTGCCGAATGTGATATGTTTGCCAGAGCTGCCAAAGCCTTGTCACAGAAAGGACATTTACGCATCGGCCGTGGATACTGCGGAGAGGCCAAGTAGAAGGCGCGAGTAAGTCTTGCTTGCAGCTAGCCACGGCTTCGAGAGGCGAATTCGAAGCAAGCGGACACCGTGGTGGGGTGGTTTCGTGGATTTCCATAAGCTCGCTTGGCCGCGATGATGCTCCTTCCAGTGCTTCGACCTGTCCCTTGACGGCAGAGCCCAGAGCGCTGTGAGCGTCTTGGGACGCGTGGCACTTTGAGGTCTCGAAATCGGCCGGGCGGCTGCTACTAGCCGGCGGCCGTGAGCTCGAGCAGCTCGGCACCCCTGACCATGGGGTTTCGCTGGAGGTGGGGAGCACTGGCGCAGCCCGCGCTCCGCTTTCTGTGACCGCGGCCCTGCTCTGAGCGCAGGTGCAGCCTCCTGCCACCGCAGTTTATCACCCGAACCTCGGCTATGCCCCGTTGCGTCCTCAGTGGTGAGCTTCTCTCTTCGTCGCATCATCTGGGAGCAAACTCCCCAAGGATGCACAGCGAGCTGTCTTCGAGGCAGATGAATGCCCTCGCAGCAAACTCAGAGCCAAGACTGGCCAAGTTGAGGAAGCCATGCTTTGCAAAAGAAGTTCCTTCTGCATTTGTTAACAGGCACAGCCGAGTTGGGGCGGTCGCTGGCCAGTAGCCGGGCTCTTGGTTTCAGAAGTCTGCGGAATGTGCAGTGCGGCGAAGTGCAGCGCAGTGGTGCGGGCACACGTGGAAGGCGGTGGAAAACGTTCTGGCGCAGAGATCTGGTGGCTGGGCAGTCTTGGTGTTGAGACTGCTGCACAGTCACAGTGGTGCTGCCAGGTAAGGGAAGACCGGTCGCAGTTTGAAGATGTTTGATCCAGAGGCAATTCGCACAGCTCCAACCAGGAGCAGGTGCAAGCACAGGCCTTGCAGGTGCGCAGCCTGGATGGCAGTTTTCGTCTAGCCGTCTACGAGTAGAGGTTTCGCAACAAGGGAACACCAAAGCCAGCCTGCACAAGGGCAGTACACTCGTCCGCTAGGGATTGGCATGTCTAGTTTTGGCTCTCACCTTCCGGAAGGTTCCCAGCTCGTGCAGTCATGCAACTAGGGTGAAACGACTGTTGATTTTGTTCTGGCTGCGGAAGGCCGATGAATTCGCGCAGGAGCAACAGCCGGTCTCCAACCAGGCAATCCGAAGGGCAGCGTGATTCTGAAGAATCCCAGGCCAGAGGTCCCCCCCGATCCGTTGCATTGCAGGATGGACAATCGTCAGAGTGTCCAAGCTGCATGGAAGCCCATTCTTCCTCGACGGATGAAGACCCTCCGACTGAGGACAGGTGCCCAGTGCATGTGGCAACTAGATGCCCGTGCTGTTTTTCCTCCTGGCGCCTGTGCTTCCCAGCTGCAAAGGTGAGCCAAAGCTCAACTAACTAAAGCACACCAGGGAGAGCTACATAAAAGCACGGGCCTGGAGCTTCACCACAGAATACGCAAGACACGCGAAGGCAGCACTGGTGCTTCGAACCGCTTTGCGATTGTCAGGTATGGCCTGCAATTTTCATGACCGGCGATGGCTGCTTCACAGGACGGCCTCTCAGATAGTTCTGCTGCTGGCCACAGCAGCGTTGGCCGATCATCCTGGTCATACTCCGACTCAGGTTTTCCCGTGGGAAGCGTAGCTGCGTCGCAGGATGTCACACAGCAGGCATGCTTACCGAGGGAGGGTCTGTCTCTGTCTCCGTCTCTGCCTTTGTCTGTCTGTCTGTCTCTGTCTCTGTCTCTGTCTCTGTCTGTCTCTGTCTGTCTCTGTCTGTCTCTATCTGTCTGTCCGTCTGCTGTCATTGTGTCGCTACAAGTAGTTCTTCGAGACTGATATGACTTCACACGTTACTCTGTTTGAATGGCCTTTGCTGGCAGGCCCAGCAGACAGGAGCAGCCCAGCCGTCCGGCGATGCAGCGAATGTTGCGCAGCCAGCTCAGGTGAATGAGGCGCTTTTGGGGTCTGGTCCGGCTTGGCTTTGGCTTGGGAGCATGAGCGCTGGAGCCAGGCGACCTCGAACGGCTCCACATCACCTCGCACCTTTGGCAAAATCTGCAATGCATGAGGGTTCAGCTCGGAGTAGGCTCTTAGCATGGGTCGCTCGCAAGCCAGACATGATGAGACGGGCTGAGTTTGCCGCACCGTCGCATCGTTTGGCTTCTGTGATGCCCTCTAGCGAAGTCTTGGCGCCCTTATAGAGTGAGCCTATAGAGCCTCAGAGTTGAGTCGGCATGCAAACCAGGAAATGGTATCAGCCGCACGTCTGCCAGCCGGAAGCAGCGACGCCGTTTGAAAGCAGCGAACGCAGCAAACGCAGAATCTGCAAAGAGCCCTGCTGCGGATGAACAGTACCTGGTTCTTGACCTGGTAAAGTTTTCGAATCCAGGTGATCATGCATTTGGTGCACATTTCAGGGTTCGACTGACGAGCTGAGGCTAGAGAGAACGCCTGCACTTCCTGGTCTTGTTAGCGGTCCCCGTGGTGAGGTGGGATTCGGAGCAAGGGATCGGAGGTCCGGTGAGACGAAAGTGCCACGGCAGGTGCCGACTCTCCCAGCGTGCCCTGGGCCTCTACTGTCCGAGGAGACGGTTGAGGCGCAGCGGGGTGGAATGGAGGGGTTTGGGGCCTGCACATGAGAGGCAGCGCTTGAGCATTTGCAGGCACGGACGCCACGGAGTCCGACCTCTGAGGGTCCTGGCCAGCTCTGGCCACCAACGCCCGAGTCCACGCCACCGTGCTCGCCGCGAGACTTCGGTGGAAGCTTTTGCGCCTTCCCAGGCAGACTCATAACGGCAAATGCTCGGCAAATGTTTCTATCGGACAGGCATCTGGCACGTAGAGATCCCGAGCATGGTCTTGCCAGAGCCGGTGGCTTTGCCAGAGATGTCATCCGTGCTCGCGGAGGACCTGAGGGAGCGCACTACATGGGCACACCACATGCGGAGCTAGCAATGGATCGAGCTTGTTTGCAGAGATGCCTTCTGACTGCTCAATCAGATGTATGCGCCCGCCCCTGTGCAACAACAAGAGCTGTCAATTCGTGGAAGATGGTTAACATTAATCTTGTTGTTGCTCGGCAGGAAGTACCGGATGCAGAATCACAGGCCTGCGAGAAGATGATCGCTCAACTGGGCGAAGATTCCAGTAGAGCCGAGGCGAATGCATGTTCTGGGCAACCACGTTCAGGGCAGCGGATCAGAACATTCTTTTCGGCACCAGGGTCTTAGGTTTCTGCTACTGGTGTGGTGTGGAGGCAAATGCTTCCAGGGACATGATGGACTTTTGGCAGGCATGCAGACTCATCTGCAGGCATCTGCACGCATCTGCACGCATGTATAAGATACGGTTTACCTGTCAAATCGACTGTCTTTCTGTCTAGTCGTATGATATCAACATGCTTGTGTCTATGCCTTCGTTTCAGAGGCCATGGTTGATTCGACATGTCGGCAGGTGATGAACTTGCTTTGGACTTCAGCTTGGTCAATGGCCTGCACTCCCGGCGGCACTCGTGTCGTCCAGAAGGCGTTGGAAGTTGCCGCACTTCGGCTGATAGTGTAGCATTGCAGAAGTACAGCCCTTGGAAAACATAAGCCTTTGTAACCTCTGCAGCCACGGTATGGAACTGCACGAACCACTCCGGCTTGGGATCTGTGTGCTACACTTCCTTTGCACGAGGTGTGTGGAATTATCTTCGTCTTTGACGCATTGCCATGCTGCAGACATGTTTCGTGTTTTTCCAAGGACACGACGGAGCGAAGCTTCCCTGCAATGGCTGAGATGTAGTGACGGTGTACTGACATGAGCAGCCGATCTGAGCCATGCGGACTGTGACTATGCTTTAGCGTGGCCCATCTCCTGCGGCTGTTTCAAGGCATCTCTCTGGCAGAGCAGCTGCAGGGGCACGTCAAGGAAGCTTTTGCGTCACCCCACGCCAATCATGTCCTTCAGAGGCTCGGTTGCAGCAGGCACGTCCTTCTTTTCACATCGCATCCGCTCGCACCAGCAGAAACGAAGCTCGACGGCTCAGGAAATGCATCGAGCTCATTCCTCCAGACCGCCTTCACTTTGTCCTGTCCGAGATGCTCGGGCACGCAGTTGCTGCAGCACGTCACCGCTATGGTGCAGAGCTCGGCTTGCTGAAGCCTCGGGCCAACGTGTGTCGAGCCTGGTCCGGTTCAAGTGAAGAGGATTTGTTCGGTTTTCGGTTCGATCAGGCTGCGAGAACTTCAGAAACAACTAGATGGCGACTGAGACGGCCTGAGGGCGTGCTGACAGGTTGCCGAGTTCTCGAGCGTCTCCTGGAGCATTGCCCTACTGAGCAGACAGCTCCACTGGTCGAGGAGGCTCCGGGTTGCGTGGCATTGCGTGGCTGGATGGCGTGGCCCCCCCCTGCCCCCGGCAGGTGCTTGCCGGTGCTCCACAGCTTTGCCGCCACACCTTCGGCAACTTCGTCGTGCAGCACGTGCTCGAGCATGGGCTGCTCGCTTCGCTATGGGCATCCCCGCGAGAGCAATCGGAACTCCTGTGAATGTAATGCCAGCCGCCGGGGTCAGGGCACGGCCAAAACCAGCCTGTGACGATGCTTTCAACGGTTCTTCCGCTCCGCTTAAGGAATTTCTCTAACTGCTGAGGCTGGGGTGGTTGGGTTCACTCTCGCAGCTTCGGTCGAGTTTGGGGAAGAACTGTGCGAAGTGACCGAGGACTGCTTCCCAGAAGCGCCAAGTGGTGGATGTCATTCATGCCGACATCCAGCGCCTAGCACGCCACCGGGTGCCTTGACACCTCGACATGCAGTCGTAATCCGCGCCTGAGTTTCTTTGCCATCGACATGCCAGGTTGCCAGTCACGTCGTGCGGTGTGCATTGAAGCATGGCGCGCCGGAAGACAGGTCGAGACATGGGGGGACCGAGCAAGAGCTGTTTTGCAGAGTAAACAGAGCGGTAAACGGTAGAGCGGTGCTGAGCGGTGTTGAGCAGACAGGCAGAAGCTGGTGCAGGCGATTCGGCCCGGTGCTCGGCAAGCGTCGAACAGCGTCGAACATGCCGAAGTTCAGAGGGGCTTCGTTCAGGAAAGACCCAGCAGATCTGGCTGACTTAGCTCACCACCACTGTGGCAGCTTCGTGCAATTCTCGGAGGGTGCTGCTTCGCTTGCTTCGGTTGCCCTTGGAGCTTCGGCCGCTGCCGAACGTGCTGAGGTTGTGCGAGAAATGCGCCGTGCCGATGGCTTGCACCGCTGAGGAGCGAGCTGCGTCTCTTTGAGTTGAGGGGAGGGGGAGCATCTGCGAGGGTTCTCCTTTTGAGGAGCGGAGGTGACGAGTTGTGCCGTGTGTTGATGCGGCAGCAACTGTGGACTGCCAAAGTGGAACAGACCTTTCAGGCTTGGCATGTCATTAGATGCATGTTCATCGTGCCAGAGGCACGATGCAGTGCAGGTCGTTAGAGTCATTAGAATTGTCCAACTCCAGATCTCCTTCAGTATCAGTTCCGCACGGTAGGGCATGTTGTGCTGAGACCTGCAATTCCGGGTCTTTCCTCGGAATGCTTCCTTGGAATCTCTCGGAACAACATTGACACTGGTGCTGCTCAACCCTCTTCCAGGAAGCATGAGGATGTGGCTGCTAATCGTTGATCTGGCAAGCAGATTCGGAGAAGTATGCAGGGTACACAGGTAGCTTCTTATCCGTTTGGCTTGCACTGGCTGTGTGAGTCTGTATCTAAGATGTATCGGAGACGACTTATGACACCATTGCGAGGAGGCTTCTTGAGCTCAATACAACTCACACAGCCTCCGGGAGACATACTAGCTACGGCTCAGTCCCAAATTTTCCGTGCTTGTGGACACCCACATGCTCGCTGCGCTGCGGCAGCATTTACCTTTGAAGCGGGAAAGAAAACGCTTGCCATCAGGGATCCTGCTTGAGATTCCTCGTTCCATGGTCGGTCAGGGACGATGGAGACCCCAAGCTAGCAGATGAACCGTCATGAGAGGCGGGCAATCCTTGATGTCAGGTCTTGTGCAAAAGCGCATACCGTTGCGCGGAAATGGTTCCAATCCTACAGCAGCTGGCAGGTCAATTAGCTTGCGAAGTTTGCTCAAACTCTTAAGTGTCGGTGAACCAGTTTCACCGGCGTTTGCTCTCACAGCCTCTCTTCAAACCCTAAAACTTCCGGCAAGGGAGACTATGGATAAGACACGGTCCAAACGCCAGGCTGGAAAGAGCGCTTTTGGAGCTCGTGGCGACGCTGCTTGCCTCCTTGAGCTAAGACGGCTCAACATGGGGTGCGAGGTGCATACTGGCCTCTAAGCATGAAGTTCTGTCCCTTCATCTGAAGCTTCGATCTGAGATGTTTAACACCGGAAAGCATGCTTCGAGGCCAGTACAGTCGTGGTGCAGTTGGCTCCGGGCGCGACGGCTCCATGCCCTTCGCATTTCTGTCATGCTACCAGCTTGATTTGCCTGAAGATAGAGCATGTCTCCACCCTTTAGCGATTTGTAAAGCGGTATGGATCGCGCATTGTTTGTTCTTGGTTACCTCTTGGTCGGACCGGTTTAGTGGCAGCGAGAGAAAACAGTTCACAGCTTCACGCTTTGCTTCCGTCCGATTGCCTGTGGAACCATGTTGAGTTGCAGTCGCTGTGTTGGTGATTTCAGTTTTTTTCACCATGTCTCGAGTGCAATCTGCCACTGTCAGGAGTGACAAGGGATGCGTTTTCAGCAGCTGCTCGCAGCATTGATGCTGAGCCAAGCGATAAACCTACATTCCACGGAGTGACGTCCAATGATGTGCATGAATTCCCTGAGCCCAAGCTAGATAAGCTACGTTCATCAACAACTCCACGGTAGTTTAGTGGGGGCCACATGGATCTTGCTGTCTTGCAGAGTGTGCGGGCCTTGGCTGGGTCTGCCCATCGTGGCGGGGAGTAGCCTCACCGTACACTTTGAGAGGAGCTGAAGGCCGCCAAAGAGCGATGGGAGGACTTGAAACTTGGCAAGGTGAGCCGCGGCGAGCAGTCTGAGCCGAGTCGGTTTTGCTGTGCGGCTGCGGAGAACCATGGTATCCTTACAGGCTAAGAAGGAGGTGGCGACGTTCCCGTTCCCAGTCTCGGCGCTCCTGGCAGCGTAACTTGCCGGGAGTTGGCGGTGGTTCCCGCAGTCGGGTTATTCAGAGGCTTCTTCTTGACACTAAAGCGAGATGCCCCGGCCAATGTTGTAAACAGCGGCAGCGAAACCGCAGAACTTGTGGCCGAATGCTAGATCCAAGCTTTGCCTTAAAGCACTTCCTGTTGACCAGCTGTGCTGGCTCAGGCCAGAGCTCATGGATCCAGAATTTGCAGCTTTTGTCAGAAGCAAGGCCTCCGTGAGCGCTCGCGCACGCGCACGCACGC
>BGNK01003248.1:0-77500 GCA_003297005.1 Symbiodinium sp. clade A Y106 | reverse complement strand
AGCCTAACGGAAGTGTGTGCCAAAGATGACAAAAAGCATCCGAGCCAAACCAGGAACAAGCAACACCTCCTTCAGTTTCTCGCATGCCTCTGGTTTCTCACGCCGCTAGCATGAAGCTGCTAGAGCCCAGGACAAGCAGCACTTCTCTTCATCCATCGGTCGCACTTGCAAGCAGAAGCGGGCAACCCGGAGCCACCTGAGACCTTCTAGGCCTTACAGAAGTATCCCTGAAAGACCCGAAAGCCCCTTGGCCCTAAGCCTTCCTAAGACCGAAACCTTCGGATCGCCGTAGGCTCCACGGGAAGGCACAGAAACTCTGAGCTGCCGTGAGGTCACGGCGTATCTTCTGGAGCCTCGGCCTCAGGCGGTTTAGGGAATACGAGGGATTCGTGGAGTAAAAAAGCCCATGCAGGCCCCTGAGGCACCAGAAGGCGTTTTGGGTGTTTTGGGTGTTTTGGGTGTTTTGGGTGTTTTGCGCTTTGGGGTCCCCGGACCTTCTGCAACTCTTGGAATGCCAGAACCTCCCGGAAGTGCTTCGAACTGCTTCAAGGGGTTGGGTTTCGCGGCCAAGGCGCTTCCGGAAGATCTTCATCACAGCCCGGCCCATGCACCTGTTGAAAGCGTGCCGCTTCCTGTGGCTTGGGGATTTTGGCTACAAGCCGTGAGGCCGATGTCAGAGGCCATACAGGCCATGTCCGACAACATATCTCAACACATGGTGTGATGCATGGGTTGGAACCCTTGAAGGGTCTACGTTGAGTAGTAGTTGGCCCTTGAAGGGTTTAAGTTGCGCAGTTTGGTCAGCTCACGTTTTGAATCTGGCGAAGCAGACTCGATCGAGGCTATCAGGAGTAATGAGGCCGGTGAGCTTTTGGATATCTTAGTTGATCAATGTTTTGGCAAAAATATCTGCTTCTCGTCCTTAGCTATGTACAGAAATGTACCACTCCCCAAACCCTATTCTCATGCTTGAAGCCCCCTATATTACTCCCTGCAACCTTTTTCTGAGAGACGTTCCACGTTGAGATCGCCATTGGAAGGTACGAATCGGCCGTGGTGTGCCGCATTCAGAGACCTCAGGCACACCTCCGAGATTTCTAAGAGGGCGATTTAGGAATTGGTTTTGTCTTTTAGCTTGTGGGCTTTCGTGTTACTGGGGCTTAGGGTATCCTCACATCAAGGCATGAGCGCAGTGTTGCGGTCATAAGGAGCCCATGCTTCTGGGGAGGTCAACGTTGGAGCTCTTTTGGTGCTGATCCTGAAAGGTGTGGTGTTTGGCAGACTGCACCCCAAATTGGAACCAGAGAGTCCAGGTATCGCCAAGAACCTTAAACCCAAAGCCTGACAGGTTCTCACAGGTGAGGCGGCCTCAGGCTTGAGGCTGCTCTAGGGGAAGGGTGCAAAACGCGAGGTTTGGCGGATGCTTTCAAAGGATTCCAAGTCCTTCTACGTGCGGCTCTCGCAGAGGCACGGATGCGGCGTTCTCGGGATGGGGTTTGTTTGAGGGTGGGGAATGTATTAGGGAGCATGCGAAATCCATCTTATGTTTCACTTCCTGTCTTTTCAATGGGGTTCAGGATTCAGTTAGCAGGTCAATTCGAAAAACCTCCTGACCTGAGCATTCAGAAGGAATCCGTGCGTCACATGAGAAGCATTGCGCCAATCTCCCAGCCTGTACTGTAAGCGCTCGTGTCAGCACGGCATTCTGGCAAGCCCTCATATCCACATGGGCCCTCCTATCCATGTGTCTTGTCTTCTGAACTAAGGAGCAACCCTCACCTTAAAAGCTACATGTCCAACACTGCCTGCATCGCAGAAACCTGCCCCAGAAGCTCGTAGTCTTCTGCGGTTTCAACTCGAAACGAGCCCCGAAACCGAAGCGGAAACCCAATTCCGAAGCCCGAAACCGATCTTGCAGGCACATAGCTGACAAGAGCAAAGAGCCAGGGGCTCGCAGATGTCACTCACGGGTTGCTACAGATGCAGCATCCAAGAAGCCGACATCCCGGACCCAGACCTGAAGCGCAAAAAATTCAAACCTTGTCTGCACAATCGACACGACGAAGTCTTCGTAAGAACCCTGCGCAACCACAAAGTCTTGTAAACTTACAGTAATCCTTAACGTCCTACCAAGCTATAAATCTCTGACCTTTGGATCTTGCTGGGCTGATGTCATCATGCAATGGATAGATGTTATAGGTTTCCCTGAATTTGCAGACTGTGTCTAGAGCTTTGCGGTTGAAGGTGCTTTCGCGAAGGGAAGGCATTGCGGGCCCCGAAACCCTGGACCGGAACCCGCCAATCCTGAACCCGGAAAGGCCCGGTTAATATAGCGGCCTTCATAATTACCTATACTATTTGGGGGCTCCTTATTATATTTATAGAAAAATGGCCCCCGAAACCCCTAATTATTCTAATTATTAAGGCCCCTGTATTAAAGGCCTCCAGCGGTCCGAGGCCGTCCCAGCTGCACTGGGACGTCTCGCGGCTCTTAGCGGACCTGGGAGAGGCAAGTGAAGTCTTCGGGCTCCAGGGTTTCGACTGTGGGGTTCTTTCCAGTTTTTTTGGCAGCTTCAGAAGACGGATGAACAAATCAAGGCCTCTCACCGAAAATAGCCCAGATTCATGATGTCAGGATACAGGGCTTGTTTTTACAGCGTAGGGAGTTTGTTACACCCCTCAGCTGCCTTGTTTGGCGTGAGGAGGTGCTGTCCCCGCCTTCTTCGAGCTGAGCCATAAGTGTTGAGGGTCTACTTGTAGCCTGCACGTTTGGAGTTACGTTGGGGCCAATGGGCGGGGACGATTGGCCCGAAACCGGAAGCTGTCAAGCTCTGACTAGGATTTAGGTTTTAGGGTGTCAGGTTGAGGCTTAGGGATGACCTCATGCCACAAAAGCTGGATTCCTTTTGCCTTTAAGGGGCGGGACAAACGAGGCTCTACATCGGGCTTGCAGAAGTTTAATCTCTCCACCATTAACCCGACCGTCGCCCTGACCGCCCCCCCCGCCCCCCTACGCACTTACAGCCCGGACAAGAACCTGTTTCAGTTTCTTGAATGCAAGCGATGGAATCGAAGGCCCCCACTTCGCCTGCGTAGCTGCAACCCTGCACCTTTTCGCAAGACGTCGCAAGCGGTTAGATTCCGTGGGCCGAAGAATCCAAAGCCCTACAGCCGCAGACCCCAAAACGTCTTCCAGGCTCATCGCAACTCCTTCCGTTGGGGACCTCTTTACATCGACATCGGCCTGGAGCAGATTGAGGCCACTACAGACCCCCAACCCTCCCGCAATGACAAGCGCAAGCGGGCGCCCTCAGTTTAGCTGTTCGAGCCGGCTATCACTCGAGTGCCTTCAGACACCTTTTGGTTTAAGGTTTGGACCCGAACAGATGCACCCCCGTAGGATGCAGGCTCCACGAAGCAGAACGTCTGCTTGTCAGGGGCGTAGTGGGTGGTTGCAGATCTTCGCAGGTGGATGAAAGGAGGCGCTGTGTGATGGTCGATGGTCCGTCCTCGTTCTTCTACTGTGGACCCCTTGGAAATTAGTTGCAAACAGGTTCAGCGGCGGCAGAATTTCCAGTGACTCGCTTGCTAGACTTGCATGAGGATGCTGCTGTCACATTCGACAGCGCATTCAAGGATGTATCACAGCCATTAAACGGCAGACACCCAGTAGCGAAAAAGCGAAGCGGAATGAACACGGACTGGGATCGTTCACATGGGCACAGCATCAATCGCTGCATAAATCAGTCGGTGTCCTCTTCATGAGCAGCTGCTGAAGAGAAGCCCTAGTTGAAGCAGGAGCTCGGAGTGATAGTGGTGTTGGTGATAGTGATGGTGGTTGTGGTAGGACTGGTGACAGTAGAGGTCGTGGTCGTCGTGGTGGTGGCGGTGGCGGAGGCGGGGGCGGTGGCGGTGGCAGTGGCGGTGGTGGTTGTAACAGTGGTGGTCTTCCTGGCATCGTGTGCGCCGGAAGTTTGATAGGTACTCACTTACTGCTCCTCCTCCTCCTCCTCCTATTACGACTACTTCTACTACTACTACTACTACACTGTTTCGGGTGCACATCCAAGCAACAACCCCGCACCCCTGTTTAACATTGACGACAGATCTCTTGGGGCGGTGCAAGATTTATGTCATTGGAACGATTTTGTAAAGCTCCGTGTTCATAGCAATGTTAAGAAGGGGGCGCGGGGTGAAGCTACATAACATACCTTAAAAGCGGTGCAAGATTTCCTCCATCCGGCCTACTCGTGGCTTTCCTACATGGCTTGCGCCTACTTCCAGACAGGGCTCTCGCTCTGGCTCTCTGCAACTGGTACATGCAAATGGCCCTTAGCAGTCGGAACGCTACATAGAAGTCACAGTCAACGTTCAGTCAACGTTACAGTCAACGTTACAGTCAACGTTACAGTCAACGTTCCAGTTCACGTTGCGAAAACGCTGGCAGGCGCAGCATTTTGGGGATTTCAAGCATCAAAAGCAAGAAATACAAGTTTTTCTTGCTTTTTATGCTTGAAAACTCCAAAATGCTGCCCCGGCCAGCATTTTCGCAATGTTGACTGTAATGTTGACTGAACGTTGACTGTACGTTAACTGCAAAGTCCTACCAGATGTAGCTAAGTTGTTGTATCCTGCTGTTACCGTCCATGCTGCGACTCGGTGAGTGCAAGTGGGCGCTAGGGAAACCACCTGACTGGGTTTAGTCTAGACCACGGACTTCACGCCGACTCAGCGATTGCTGCAATAACAGTTCATGGCAAGCCACACAAATACCTCACACACACTCCTTGTCACGACCCTTTAGAAACGTCATTACTCGAGTCAGTGGATGGAGGAAATCTTGCACCACCTACATACACTGTTTCGGGTGCACATCCAAGCAACAACCCCGCACCCCCTGTTTAACATTGACGACAGATCTCTTGGGGGGTGCAAGATTTATGTCATTGGAACGATTTTGTAGAGCCCCGTGTTCATAGCAATGTTAAGAAGGGGACGCGGGGTGAAGCTACATAACATATCTTAAAAGCGGTGCAAGATTTTCCTCCATCCACAGTATTGCTACTACCGCTACTACCGCTACTACTGCTACTACTGCTACTTACCACTGCTACTACTGCGACGGCGACCGCGACTGCGACTGCTACCGCTCCTGCTCCGGTTCCTGCGAAAGCGACTGCTACGGCTACGGCTGCTGCTACTGCTTCTGCTGCTGCTACTGCTGCTACGCGGGTGTAACAGGTGTGCTGCTACTACTAGTACGACGACGATCACCACCATTACCATGATGACTATTCTGTTCGGTTTACCACGGTGATCACAGCATCAAAATCTCGGCGATGTACCAAATCAGATTTTCACATCCAGTTGGCCATCATCTAATGCAGACTTTCGCGAAGAGTCTGTGCTTGCGGCCGAGGCAGCGATCAGTATTTGCCGGCAAAGCACCTGCAACACGAGACGCCTTGCTCCAAGCTTCGTAGAACGGGTCAGGCAGAGTTGTTGGTTTGGCACCTCCAGACTTGGTAGCTGTGCAAGTAGAACCAGGATACCTCAAGGTTCGGACGCACCGCACCCTGCACATGTTAGGTTCAGATTCGAACAGTCATGAGGTCTGCTAGTAGTGCTCAGCTAGAAAACATAAACTTATACCCTTGCTGCCGGCTTTAGGCGTTTCAAGTGTCACAGCTTAGATGATAGCAAAGGTTCGGATATTCTGGCTTCAGGGCACATCAAAGTCCCGGCTTTGCCATGCCAACCTTCCGGTTCTTGGAGCACATGTACGTATGTATGCATCTATGTCCGTGTTCGTATGTATGTATGTATGTAGGTGCTGATGCATGTATGGGTGTGTGTGTATGTGTATGTATATGTATGTATATGAATATGGTTCCGTATTTGTGTTTGTTCATGTGTAGGTCTACGTGTACATGTGCGTGTATGTGTGTCAGTATGTGTATGTGTATGTGTACACATATACGTATCGCGTGGTTATGCCCCCCCCATGTTTTACTATGTTCCCCATTACACCGATGAAGTACGGACCCGCACAATCGCGGTTTAAGGCTATCAGGCGGGGTTTTGCAGCAAGCTATTGGGGAATCGCAACGGCTAGGGCTGCGGTTTGTGGCAAGGCACTGGTGAATTCCAATCCGCAATAGGGAGTCGCAATTCGTGCAGAAAGCTAATGAGTAATAATAAACATCTTACTACAAACATGACATGTTAGCAGGTTAGTGTATTACATCGTCTTTATATTGTAAAGATGACGTAATACACTAACACATCAAACACAGTATAATTCAACACGAGGAGTTGACATGACATAAACTACGATAAGGATGGCAAGATGAAAAAAGGTAAGGCGACACAAGGCCGAATAATAATGCAAACTGTAACACGAAATCATATATTTGATGCTTCACCACACAATTAACAATATACAGTACATATACAGTGCAGAATATATAACACGCAATATTCAATATAGTACGTAAAGTGTACAGTGTATAATGCAACAAATGTAAACCAGCATGATATGGCACATTACACTACAACATGTTTAGAACGACATAGGGCAGCACATTGAAGTAGTTTGCAGTTCATAGCTTTGTAAAATAACGTGGTATAACGAAGCAGGTCTAGCCAGGTGGATTAGAGCTTAGGCTAACCTTTAGCCCGTTGACCCGTTGACCCTGGCCAAATGGACTTGGGAGCCGGCTGTAGCCCCAACCCATTAGCCCGTTAACCGATTGACCGGTCAACCCATCAACCCAATCATTCACGGTTGGGTTAAAGGGTTAATGGGTCAATGGGCTAATGCGTGAATGGGTTGGGGCTACGGCCTACTCCCAAGTCCGTTTGGCCTGAATGACTGGGTTAACGGGTTGGTGGGTTGGGTCCTCCCAAATCCATTTGGCCAGAATGATTGGGTTAGTGGGTCGATGGGTTAATGGGTGAACGGGCTAATCGGTTGTGGACTCAAAAGTCCGTTCAGTCAGAATGCTTGGATCAACAGGTTAAACATGCAGTTTGGCGTATGTGTGTGCACGAGGCTGACCTCTTTGGGCTGGGACGTGCGGCGGGTGCGATGGGACGATTGGCTGGAGCTGGGCAACGACGATGGCAGGCATCAGCCCTAACCAAACCCCTGTCGTTTCAGGAAAACCTCACCCTGTCATCTTCAAAGTATCCGGAGACCCGGGTATGTGGGTAGGTAACGGGCATGTTGGGTGGCTGTGATGTTTTTTGGTTGCCTATTAGGCTGAAGGCAGGGCAGCAGGCACCACAACTTCAAAAAGAGCGGGGTTCATTCAGGGTTGGGAGCAAGGGTGGGATGATTGGGTTTGGGGTCAGGATCCATGTCTTGAGCTGCCTTGACGTTGCTGCCCAAAACCCCAGGACAGAAATCTGAAGCGATGCCCGGCGAGGAAACGACAGTATCTTCAGACGCTCATCGCAGACGCGCGTCCTGTGGCAGAGGATCGGAAGATCTTTTGCAGCCCATTCAGAAGTTTCGGAATTTGCTTGCTTTGGGTCTGATAGGGACTTCAGGAACTCCGGAAGACAACGTCAACTCGAGAGATGGGCCCTTTGGAGCCCTTAGCGCAGGTCAACGTCTGCAACCGACTTCCACCTTCTTTTGCGCAGGGTACCCTTCGATTCCAGAATAGAGTTTCTGGCCGGGGCCCTGCAAGAAAGTAGGCCAAGAACAGGTCGAGTATCCACTCTGCGTACTATGCCCCGAATGCAGCATTTGTGTTGCTCGGGTTGTGTTTTTCAGGTATGTTGTTCCGGACTTTTGCTGCTTAGCAGCTGCTTTGCACCAAAACCTAATGAGGGTACGCTGCCGGGATGGTTCGGTCGCGACCTGGCGACTGAGCATGAGAGTGCTGCAATTCGGTTTGCCAATACAGCAGGATTTCAAAATTGATCCACGCAGCCAGTTGAAAGAACCCCGTAGTGCACAGCCGCACTGACGAGTACCAAGATAGCACTGCAAAGATTTCAAAGCTTTCCGTGACGGATCTCTTTTGCGGGTCACACCAGCCTGCGGGGTGCGCTCTGGCCCCCGACGTCAAGTCTCTCAGCCTCGTCGCGGAGAGCTATCCGGCGGGCTCACATTGCAACTGCGTCACAGTGGTTCATCTGTTATCCTCATCCTCACCATCTACAAAAGCACGTATACGCGACTTCACGGGAAAAGTAGCAACAGTGCTCATTCAGGACTACTACTGGAATCAGAGAAGCACCTGCACCTCAACTCCATGAAGACTGCCCCCACATGTTCGCTCACTGCCGTTCTTGTCTTCCCCGTTCAACACGTTCGAAACTCAACCACTGCTACTCAGACACAACAGAGCCTTCTGAAACTCTGCAGCCCCTTCGAGGCCCTGAACCCGAACCCTCAACCTCGGGCAACCTAGCGGTTTCGATGCTTGGGAGGAGCTGCGAGACAGGGCACAGCTGCCTCTGGCAGAGGTGCAGGAGAAGTTGAGGCGGTGCACGAAACTCGTGTTCGTAGTTATCTCATGATCAAGAGATCTTTCAACTCTAAACTCTAGACTCTAAACCTTAAAGCCTCACGGTTGAGACGTTTCCATGGGCTTTCCCAGCTTCGACAGTTTAGAGGTGTTGAATGCTTAGGCTTCATAGGGTTGATACCTTTCATGACAGCCCTGTGCCTACCCACTTCCGATAGCGGTAGAGGCCGTTACTCGAGGTGCCAAAGTGTGGTCGCTGCAGGCGATTGGCTTGTTGGGAGTACTCGTCGTGCCTATGGTCCTTTTGTTTGATGCCCGCATGGCCTGCGCGACCTGTTCTCACACGTTCATCTGGCTCTTGACGTGGAACTTCCATCCTCAGTTCATTACGGATAGCAAACGTGGTGGATCCGCACGACATTCCTACAAGCCTCGCTGGTGAGACGCCCTCGTTCTTGCAACAGCACATGATATCACAGTAGCGTCATCAATAGAACTAGTGGCGATGCCAACGAGAATCGTCATCTTCCTCAGCAGCTCAGCATCATCACTTCATCATTACTAGCAACCAAGCTTCCGAAGCCCAAACCTCACGTTCCTCGTCATGTGGGGTTGCTGTGCCTTACAGGCCTATAGCCAACATGTGTTGAAATATACGCGTTGTAATCTGCCGTCAATACATGCCCCAACATGCCCTGACCTTGAGCCTAGGCCCGATCCGCACCTCTTCACACCTTCTTGCTCCAACATGAGATCCCCCGCCACCCAGCACGCTTTTCTGAGACCTCGGGCATCCAGGCAGTTCCGAAGACTCCAAGCAGCCAAGGAAGCTGCACAGGCTGCAAAGAGCTCAGCTGCACCTTTTGAGTGGTTGTTGAGGTTGCAGAATCCTGGTTGGTTTCTCTTTTCGGGCTTGGGAGTTTTTGGTAGGCTCGAAGCTTCAACTGGGCCTGGACTCGGCAAGGTCAGACGCGGACTCCCACTGGTAGCAAGGGGTTCTCGCACTTGGCGCAAGAGTAGGTGTTGTGTTCAGCCTGGCTGTTAAAACTGTCTGTTGCTATTCAATGTATCTGTGTGTGTTTCCTAGTGTAATTCCATACATGCGTTGGCTGGGTATGTATATCATGGACACACACTGCCGGCCTTCTGTTCCAGCTGGTCCAAGGCAAACAGATGATGATTTCTATTGCATTCACTCAGCGTAGTTTTCCGACATGGTGCTGCTGCTAACTACTGCCAGCTGCTTCTGATGACCAGACGTCTTCCTACCCTTCTGGCTCTTCTCAAGGCTGTTCTCTTAAGAAGTGCTAAGCACTAAAAACCCTTGATGCCAGTAGCCTAAACGAAGCAGATTGAAGCGGAAGAGCTACTACCTCCTTTGCTGCTGCCGCTGCTGTGACGGGGCCTCCTACTTCGTTTGCTACACAACTGACAGTACGGGCATTGCTGTCCATATCCTGCGATGTCGAAGACGACTAGGGCTGCTGATGCTGCTCGTTCTTTCGCTGGACTGCTGCTAATTGCCAAATTGCTGGGCAGTCTTGCAACCTTCAGCTTCAGTGGCATTTCGCACCGTTATCCAGCTGTTCGCAGGGCTCCGTAAGTGTCACCACTGCTGCTGATTTTCTTGCTGCTGCCGTATCTGATAAGCATCACAGCTTTTACTCTCAGTTTCAACATCAAGCTAACGTTTTGCATGGATGTCTGCACTGATGTCCAGGGGCTGACAGCATGCATCGCGATTGTGGCTTCTGTTGTTGCTTCGTGTTCGTTCATCCGTCTGTTCTTCTTCCGACGAGTATCCCAGAATCGTAGCAGCAGCACCGGCAATCCGTATTCTTCTGATACTTACGACTCGTGAAAGCACTTTCCACTATGCCAGCATTGTCGCCGACGCGACGCTTTCTGCAGCCGACCTCATTCGCCCAATTTCCAACACTCCCAGGACCCAAAACAACCCCAAAGCACAGCACCAAGCGGACCTGCGCCCCTGCGCCCCTGAGGCCGAGAGGGAGGCTTCCCAAATCGACTTCGAGATCTGATCGTGACCGAAAAAGGATGCTGAAGCTTAGGGCCGTCAAGGGCTTAGGGAGTTTGGGGGTTTCAAGCTTGGCGTTGACAGCTGAGGGTTTTGGGGGGTCGATTGCTTCTGGATTTTGCGTTGAGTGTTTGGGAGTTCAGACGGAGGTATCTCAGCGACGGTGTGTGCTTGAGTAGATCTCCGAGAGTTCTGGAATCAATCACAACCACGGTCGCCGCCTGAGTCGCGGTTCTGCGCCAGAACCATCTCCTCCGCATCCAGGCGTAGCCTCACAGCCCGTAGAGGTTCAAGAGGTGACTCAGCACCATCCGGTGCCAAGCTGGTTGCGCGAGCATGAGCCTGCATTTGAATGAGAAAGTTGTGGATGCCTTGCCTTTATTAGATCTCAAGCTATCGTAGGCAGCTTCGACTGTAGTTGGGACTCGAGCTTTCTGCCGACTGCCAGATGATGAGACGCACGAGGTTTGTTTGGGTTCGGCAGCAGCCCGACAGCTGGCCATGCCCCGCTGCCACAACTCGCCTTCTCACTTGTGGCCGATCAATGTTAAGCAAGCCCAAGGTTGGTCTAGAAATCGAGCCATGTCCTGCTTCAGTGGACTGTGGAACTGGTTCTGGGGCAGGCCATGCTTGTTGCGGCATTGTGCTTGCTTGCAGAAATCGGCGCTCGCATGTGCTTTGCGAGGACGGTGTTTCGCATGCTGACTCAGACCCTGAGGTGGGGAGAGTTTGGGCATGTTTGCGCATTCGGCCTATCCACACACGGAATGCTTTCTTTGCAGGTGATCGATTGGGAGTTTGGTGAGGTGGCAGCCTGAATGTTCGAAGCACTTCATGACGGAGAGTCAGCTCCATGTTTTCGTTCCTACAAGACATTTTAAAGAGATGTTGGCATGCTTTGTAGATGTAAAGGTGCCTCGGACGATTTACCGCACACCCGAACATGTGCACACCATTAAGACACAGACGCACTTCATGTTTGCAGCTGGAGTTTTACAATGAGCGAAAGAAACGACCTGCGCGACAAGAATGACTGCTACTGTACGGCATTCCAAAGTTTTCATGCAACCAGTAGCCGCGCTGTTCGGTGGCCCAACGAGACAAAAATGTGAGTGTAGTTTAACTGGGAACCTAAACGGTTTCACAGTTTCACTGAAAACTGATTACCAGTACATATTCTGACCCTTGCCACTCCCCCCACCAACCACTCTTTCCCAGTGCCGGCTCAGTGTACCACGTCCTGTGAGCGGCAGACTCTGTTCATGCATGGCCAAGGTGCTCCGGTGCTCCTACTTATCTTGCTGTGTACGGTGCAAATCTGAACTAACATGGAAGTCGTGGAGGAAGCTTTTAAACCTGACGCGCTGCACTAAAGGAAACCACAGCTAAAACCCAGATCGCAAATGTTGCGACCAAAGTGTAGAGACAGTGTAGTCGCAGGAAAAGTTTTTTCTTTAGCCTTCGTATGCATGTTTGTGAGTCCGCATCTATGTTGGTTTTTGTTTGCTGCGTCGTTCGTGCATGCCAATTAAGTGGTCGTTGTTATCCGCCACCCTCCTACCCCCCCACTGCCCCTAGGTCCCCAACCTTGGCTTACATGTGGGTGCAAACGGCTGATGACGCGATGCTGGCAAAGTGTGCGCGTGATTATGCGTGATTTTTCGTTGGTTTCATACTGTGCAGACCAGGGCACCGCTGTAGCCACGATGGCAGTAGCAGCAGCAAAAGAGACGTACTCAATCACAGATGTTGAGTACACGGACTCAATGTCTAGAAAGCAAGAATGAACAAATCAGGCGCTGTAACGAGTGCTATGCGCCAGTGCTGTCAAGCGGCATCAGCCGGCACAGAGTTTGGACCACCAAGCCAGATCCCGAATATGTGGACACTGCGGAGGGTGACTGTTTGAAGCATGTTTGATCTTGTGCCCGCGATGCTGTCCGAGGTGGAGGTGAAGTTAAACCTGTACAACTTGCCATGGCTGTGCGGGGCGAACCACGTGTCAGGGCCACGCACGTGCAGGATCGCCTCTGCCGCTGCGGTCGGTGCTTCTGAGGCTTGAACCCTTCGGCTACGGCGCATACCACGTCGCTGTGCAGGCAAAGTGGAAGCCACCTTCAACGTCGTTCCGTAATGCAGTGGCTTGAGGTCCTCGACCGCGAGTGGTGGTTCGATCTCCAGAGAGATCCGCTGCATCCTTGCAGCGGCATCTGGGTTTGCAGGCCTACCCGGCATGTTTCTTGCGAGAATCCCGAGCCCATCTCCGCCAGGCCCGGCGAGAAGGGACCGCCAGCACACGTCTTCGCGTTTAAGACGCCGCTCAGTCCTTCTGAGGCGTTTTTGGGCCTTTCGACGCCATCCTGTGTGATCAGCATGTGATGTAATCCGCTCCAAAACTGTCAGATTCGGCAGAACCTGCGGCAGATGCAGTTCGAATGGTCGGGAGCCCGAGCCTCGGCTTGTTTCCGCGGGTCGGCTGCCTATCCTCAGGCACGCCGACGACTACTGCATCATACGGCCGGCGTCCCACTGACCGCTGTCGCATTCAGAACTTATCCCCGCACATGGTTGGCGATACTAGGCTAGAGCTCGAGAGGCAGAACTGCATACACTTCAGTGCTGCATTCTGCGAACGACTGCATGTTTCGAACTCAGTCTCCCACACGTGCCTGCATTGGCAAGCCTAAATCACCGATGGTAAGTTCGTGCGTGCCGAGGTTGGCCCTTTTCCGTCTTGGGTCCCTGCCAAAGCTGTGACGTTTGCTGATGTTACTGTGATTGATTCTATAAATTTGTTTGTTTGCTGTGGGACGTCCTCAGACCTTGGCGCTGCCCTCGGCGTTGCGCTGGCTCCCGGAGGCTTTAGGCTGGGGCGCTTGTAGCGATCCAGCGTCGACATGCCTTGTGAAGCTTCCTGCTACGATTTCTTAAATCTCGTCAGTTCGCCGAGCGAGTAAGCGCAAGCCCACCAAAAGCAGATCTGTTTGAGTAGCAAAGACGATGATCTCCATAAGTCGGAAAACCTGCGTGCTTGAGCTGCCACTCTCAATCGTTTCGCTGGTAAATCTGCAGTTCGAGCCTGTAACTTCCCCTGATGCAGCATGCATTGGGGAAGACATTCCGTCGCCCAGGGAGGGTCGGGGGTGCTCATCGAGACTTAGTCCTGCAGTATGGTCCACTGGGCCGGTGCAAAGAAGCAGCATCCGCGATGCAGCACATTCTCAGTCAAGGATCCGTAAGAGATTGTGCAACATGTTACATCCTTGGCATACGGCAGTGAATCGTCGGAATCCATCGTCAAGTTTCAGTGCGGTGCGCATGACGGACCACATGTTTTCTACAGCGATGGCACGAACATCAAAGTGTTTACGTGTTTTTTAGGGGTTGGTATTGAATCATTCGGCCCGAACCATTCCGCCCCTATATAAACCATGCAAAGGCAAGATTAATGCCAAAATGTTTACCCCCCCCCCTTCCCTACCCCCCGTTACCCTCAACCCTAAGGCCCTAAGGCTAGACTCTCCAAGGCCTTTGCATCATACCAGGTCATGCCCTAAAACCCATTAGGTTCATTATATGGAGATACCCTAAAATCGAGTAGCCTTATTATATAGAATCTGTACCAAAAATGCCCATAGTTTGGAAGCATTCGCCCATGGAGGCTCCCCAGGAGGAGGAGGACCCGTAGTGGGCCGGTTTCCCAGCGGCCCTTCAGGGGGACTTACGGATTGGTTTTGGCGTTCCATTGAAGTTTCGGAGTGCAGGTGTTTTCACAAGCAGAAATGCCAGACAAATCATCCAGGCTGAAAGAGAAGTAATTTGTCCGTGCGATCTTTCTTGCTGTCTGGATTTGCAGCCTGCGATTATTAGACTGAGCGTTCTTTTGTAGTGGCCTGTACGCTCGCTTGGTGAATATCCTTCAGCACGTTCCGTTCTCTGCAAGACTCTTGAGGTGGGACTCTTTTAACTTTCGAGAAGGCCGACTGAGGCGCAGCAGCTTCAGCATACCGCTGCTCTTCATCGGCATTTCACAAGTCATCAGCAGGTCTGTAATCGTGCGCATGAGCAGGGTCGGCACCTTGCTGGACTGGAGACGCCCAGCCTACAACATTTGCAGGACACCTTATGCCCCAAACCTTGAGCACGTGAGCCCTGCTCGTTACAGAAACGGCATGTGTTGGAGATCATTTTTCGAGTGTCTTGACGTTTCGGAAGCCTTGATCGGCTTGGCCGAGTGCCTTTGCCGAAGCCCAAAGTGACCCTTACAAAGCGAGAAAATCCCAGTCACCCAAGCCTGCTCTCGCAGGACAGCGCCGGCTGGGGTTCGGATCTCGTGGTGCTGGGTGAAGCTGTGGTGGCGGTTGTCGCAGTGGATGTGACGATGGTGGTAGCAAGAATGCAGATGCGCAGTGACGTCGGTGATGCTGCCAGTAGCTGCCAGGTACTAGATTCGTCGTCTGCGAGTCCTGCTGATAAGCTTCCCGAGGCCAGTGAATGGCCCGCGTCCCAACAAGCTCTGTGACACAAGGCCAGCCTCCTCTGGGACAAGACTGTTTCGGATTCCAGGCAGAAGTCCTTCGAACAGATAGAACGAACAGAAGATGGAACAAACACACGGATACACATAACAGATGGACAACTAGAACACTGCTGAGGAGGATGGCTTCGACGCAGCTGTAGAGCTGCAGCAGAGCAGCGGCGAGGGCCCTCGAGACGGCACGCAACAAAAGCTGTCGCGAAAAAACGCAGTGTGGGAGTCTTTTCATGTTTGGCGCGGCTTGACGAGATGTGCAGATCTGCAACATGTCTACTGTTCACAATGCTGACGCTGCGCATCTCAAACTACAGCCGCAAGTAGGACTCAGTAGGAATCCAAAATGATGATGGCTTCCTTGCTCAATGCTTGCGGCTCTGGGATCGCGCGGATCTACAGGCTGTTGCGAGGTTGGGAACCAAGCTTCAGCAGCTGCTGTGTGAGTGAGCGGGCGAGGGAGTGAGGGAGGGAGGGAGAGTCAGAAGAGCGAATGAGCGAATCAGTGAGCCAGTGAGTGCACTGAGTCAGGCGGTGAGCCAGTGCGTCAGTGCCTCAGTGAGACACGGAGTTAGGTTGAGCTGCGTTGAAACGTGTCGAGCTGAGTGAATTTGTGAATGACTCAGTCCTAAGAGAGATCCGACCGTGCGTTTTCTGCGCTTTAATAGCCTTTGCTGATCAGATGAACCCTGGACTCCGCGGGCCTCCACAGGCGTTTTTTTGTAACTGTGCACCGGTTTCGGATTCTAGGTTGAACTGTTTCAGAGTTTAAGATTCAGGGTTTGGGGATGAGGATGTTGGCTTCAGCACTACAGGGAAAAAGTTTTTGAAGTCAACATGTCTTTAGCATGAGGAGGTAAAACAAAAGATAGTTGGGGGGTTCCTAGTAGGACGTGGGTGGGGCTCAGGTTTGGCTTGACACTGTTACACATGCAGCCCTCAACGGCCTCCGCCCAGAGTGCGAGATGCAGGCACCCCGAGACCCAGACAAACCGCCGGGCTTAGGGCTTCGGGCAAATCGGGTTTGCTTTTTGTGTCTAGCTTTCGCGTTTTGTCGCAACTTCCACTGCATCAACGACCGATTGCTCTGAAGCTGGGAGCTCAACCCTGGACCCCAACCCCTCCCCCCATTCTCGGTGCAAGTGGGAAATCGGGGGTATACTCTTGTTATGTTGATGCGATGGCGGTGGTTCTGTTTTCACCCGCACTTCCGAGAGGACTTACGCCACCGAGCGCTCCACCACGAGGCCAAACTGCGGAACGGTATCTCTATGGAGTGAGTTTGTAAACCCCAGACCTTAAGCCCTACTCTCAACCCTAAAGCCTAAACAAAGTCCCTCATCCCAGCCATTGCCAGGTACGGCGGGACAAAGCCAATCTCCTCACAGCACTTTGGCGACGGTGGTATTATAATGACCATTTCATGTAGAAATCTGACAAATTGCTCATGATATCCCCCTAAAGTTCCCTTTAGGTCTGTACTTTCAGATACTACCGCACTCTACTTATTAAGGTCCCTGTATTACTTTACGGCCACTTGGGCATTTATTCCCGGTATACATTTGTCAGTTGTCCGGTGAGCTATATCCTTAAACTCGGTGAGTGTCGAATCACTTTTGTGGACAACACCTCAAATCCGAAGCCATAAGTCCTAAACACCAAACCCCAAGTTCTAAAACCTTTTGCCCTAAACCCCAAGTCCTAAACCTTAACCCTGAATCTCATCTGGGGCTCGGACGGATTTCTCGTTCTAGGACTGGTGGTCCGGCTCCCGCGCCTTCCCCCCAAAAAGCGGAGGACCTCGGGTTCGGGGTTTATGGGTTAGGGTCTAGGGTTTAGGGTTTAGGGTGCCCTGAACCCTAAACCCTCAACCCCTAAAGGAACCTGGTATAGGACACCTTTACAGGGACCGTCAAACCCTAAACCCCAACCTTTAAAGGAACCTTCATACAAAACACCCGCGCTCCCAGATGCGCGCACACTTCTGCAAAGCAAGCGAGCGCAAGGAGCGAGAGAGGGTCGATTTTGNCCGTCAAACCCTAAACCCCAACCTTTAAAGGAACCTTCATACAAAACACCCGCGCTCCCAGATGCGCGCACACTTCTGCAAAGCAAGCGAGCGCAAGGAGCGAGAGAGGGTCGATTTTGGGCTTTCGGGATTTTTGGGCTTCATTCAGAGTTTAGGGTTATATTGTAGGGTAGGGGTCCCATGCATCTCTGTAACAAAATAATGATTGCATGGTGAGGTTTCAAGACCTCGATTGCACCTAGCCAGTCAGTTTGCGTCTTAAGCCAAGCTCTTAAATGCTCCACCCCTGAGCCCAAAGCCNCCGTCAAACCCTAAACCCCAACCTTTAAAGGAACCTTCATACAAAACACCCGCGCTCCCAGATGCGCGCACACTTCTGCAAAGCAAGCGAGCGCAAGGAGCGAGAGAGGGTCGATTTTGCTTCATTCAGAGTTTAGGGTTATATTGTAGGGTAGGGGTCCCGTGCATCTCTGTAACAAAATAATGATTGCATGGTGAGGTTTCAAGACCTCGATTGCACCTAGCCAGTCAGTTTGCGTCTTAAGCCAAGCTCTTAAATGCTCCACCCCTGAGCCCAAAGCCNTGCATCTCTGTAACAAAATAATGATTGCATGGTGAGGTTTCAAGACCTCGATTGCACCTAGCCAGTCAGTTTGCGTCTTAAGCCAAGCTCTTAAATGCTCCACCCCTGAGCCCAAAGCCTCTCAAGCAAGGCGCAAGCAACATCAGGAACTGTGAGACCAGACCCCAAAAACCAAAAGTCCGAATCTTTAAACCCAACATCGACCTGAAACCTTTACAATCTCAAGTCTAAAATCCAAACGATTCGAGACGTATAAACTCTGAACCCTCAACCCTCGGGAGCCCTTTGACAAGGATCCAAGGAGCCTGCCACGTGGGAGATCGTCGACTGAGGAGAGTGCATTGCAAGTGTGCCTGAGCATGTGTCAGTTGAGACTGTCCTGGCAGGTGATGGTGACAAAGAAATTGTGTCGGACAGTTGTGAATTCCACAGTTTCGCTGGCCTCCGCATTGAAGTCCGGACAGCATAGCAGTGGGTAGATCCCCGTTCGATGAACAGCTTAGCTGACACACACTTCCCCTACTGGCTCTGTGACTCACGCCATGCAACTCGTCTTTTCCACCGATCAATCTGGAGCAAATTATCTCCTTATTGCTTCCCAACATGATCTTGACCATTGCTCAAGTCGTGACTCAGGCAAGTCTCATCATAAAACAGGAGTGGAGGCTTCACCTTCGAAATGTGCGGCATTGCCGCGTCGGAATCATTACATGGCTGTGACGGGCGGAGTGTCGTTTCATCTGTCATGATGCGATCAACAACCAGGCAACACCTTAGCAAACGCCCAAGTTGAGTGAGTTGCAGCAAGTTCGCCCTGTGCAGTTGGCAGGAGGTCCGAAGACCATCAGAAGTCAAGGACAAGGTGTGCAACAAAAAACCATCATGTCACAGTAACTTCGACCTAGAGGAGACCATTCCAGACATGTCCGTGTCCCGTTGCACTTAGCTTCTAGGAGTGCTTTCGGTACCTTGTTCTGCGGCTGGGTGTCTACATGGTGGTTGCCTATGACGACGAGGATGACCCGCGCCTCCTCATGAAGCCTCAGGAGACGGAATCCGAGCATCGGGCTGGCTTGAGCCAGATGACGAGGCTTTTGCGTTTTGAGTCGGTGAAGCCAGCTTAAGACAGACCCGAGACCACACGTCCGTAGCCTTGATGCCAGATCCTAAATCCCAAACCTAAATGCGAGAGGCTGGAGACGATGGCAGAATGGCTCGAGCCACCTCAGCAGATGCTGATCGCCGCCGTGCTTTGTCGCTTGCTTTAACTGCGGGAGGAACATATGACAATGCTTCGACGACGACACAGCTGATGATGATGATGATGACCCCACCAAGAAGAATCGCTGCTAATGACAGCTAGTCATCCAGGCGTGTTCCCTGCAATGGCAAAGGTGTCAAGGATCATCATGGCCAAAACCCANCACAGCTGATGATGATGATGATGACCCCACCAAGAAGAATCGCTGCTAATGACAGCTAGTCATCCAGGCGTGTTCCCTGCAATGGCAAAGGTGTCAAGGATCATCATGGCCAAAACCCAGAAGAACACCACAATTCGTGTGCACTGGTACCACACCGAGTGACAAAACTCAGGGCCCGACTGTCGTGCATCAGCATGGTACTGGTATTTTCGCGTTGGCGTTAGAAAGTAAACTCGTATTGTGAATGCACATACCGGCAGTTGTGCTGGCAATAGCTGTCACGGCGTTTGTGAGAAATGTTCTTCGTCACAACCATATTTGCACACACCCTCGCAGTAGCAACTCAACTTGATGGAGCTGGATGTTGATCAGAGCATAGGTTCGCGTGCGTTGGCTGACGACCTGAGCATGCCCCTCACCACGATTGTCACCACCTTCATCTCATGAAGCCTAGCACTGCTACACTGTTATGCATTTCCGAAGTGGGTTTGGCTGGGCACCACTTGGGCACGGGGGGCAAGGTTTGGGTCGGAAGGACTACTCCAGCTTTGGTTTAAACCAGCCATGCATGGGCAAGTGCCATCCTACGCACCCTGCGTTCAGAGTTTGTGGCTTTGGTTTTGCGGATTGGTTTGGACTTTAGGGCTTTGGTTTTAGAGCGCTTGCAGGTTTCGAGTCGCAGATCCCACCCCTCAACTTCCGACGCAGCTCGCGTTGTCAAGCCGGAAGTTAAAAACATCCTGAAAACCGAAACCCGCAAGTCCATGGAGCGCTCCTGAACCGACACCGCGAAACATGCTGAAGGCCAAAGTCCAGGCTTCAATGTCCCCTGGATGGCCCTTGAGGCCCAGGTGCGGGACACACTTACACCCTACACTACCGAGATCTGTGGGGGGAAATCTTTGGGCTAGGGTTCGGCTTGAGTGCACTCAGCACGGTTTCTTTTGCTGGCTTTTCCACCTTGGTGTTCCGCGTTCAGGATGTAGGCTTTCGGGCGCTACATTGGGAAAGGTTTTGCGGAATGGGTTGTGCAGCTTAGGTCTTAAGTCCTAAACTCTGAACCCAAGGGTCTCTGATGTAGGTTGCCTCGGTTCGGGGGTCGAACTCGACCCGTGCGTTTTTCGCAGTTCAGGTCCTCCTCCTCGACGACATCGCTATCAACTGTTGACGCTAAGGGGCGTTGCTGCAACTAAAACCCTAAGAAACACTTGCCCCTTTCATTTGACAAAACCAAAAAACAAAAACAACAAAACCAAAAAACACAAAAAAAAACAAAACCAACAAAAAAACCAAAACCAAAACCAAGAAAACCAAAAAAAACAAAACCCAAAAAACCAAAAAAAACAAAACAAACTTTTTTCAGAGCTCTTCCAGAATGGCCTTAGAAATATCTACAGGTGGGAGAGTTTTGAAATAATGTTTTTTTTTGTTTTTTTTGGTTTTGTTTTTTTTGTTTTTTTGTTTTGTTTTTTTTGTTTTTTTGGTTTTGTTTTTTTTTGTTTTTTTTGGTTTTGTTGGTTTTGTTTTTTTTGGTTTTGGTGTCTTAGATTTCCGACTACGATCGTACCTCAAGCCTAGTTCAATTTTCCAGTGATTTATATCTGTACAGCAGTCGCGATTCATGATGGTGGCCTCCCCAATACCTATTAAGCTATCTTGGTTCGAAAGGACTGTCGTGACAAATAATGAAACTGATAAATAATGAAACTAAGGTGCAACCTCTAACCAACTGAAGTAATATTATTCCAACGACTATTGACAATATTAAGTAATCTCCATAGTCTTGCACTATATTGGGTTCGAAAGGACTGTAGTGATAAATAATGNTAAATAATGAAACTGGTAAATAATGAAACTAAGGTGCAACCTCTAACCAACTGAACTAGTATTATTCCAACCACTGTTGACTATATTAAGTAATCTCCATAGTCTTGTACTCTATTGGGTTTAAGCATTAGAAACCACTGAGATGTCATGGTGTAAACGTTCACATCATACCACGAGAACACAACTACCGTGAAAAACTTAGAAAACTTAACTTGTATTAACTACTACACACAGCTATCCTAAANTCATACCACGAGAACACAACTACCGTGAAAAACTTAGAAAACTTAACTTGTATTAACTACTACACACAGCTATCCTAAACCATTCATACCAATACCTATAGCTATTCATCTAGTGTTAGCAAGTCGTTTTGATATTGCATCTGACATTACATATAACAGTCCTAATAGAGTAGCATTGATTGTACTTAATGACACGACATAATGAAAGCAAGCAACAATAAGTATAGTATAATACCAGTTGAACCACCTATTGTAAGCTAACTATATGAAAGATACAATATAACAGATAAGATTAGTTGTGAGATTAGTATCAGTAGACATGGATTGCTTGTCCAGATATGTAANGTTGAACCACCTATTGTAAGCTAACTATATGAAAGATACAATATAACAGATAAGATTAGTTGTGAGATTAGTATCAGTAGACATGGATTGCTTGTCCAGATATGTAAAATACCAACTAGAAGATCTTAACTAACCAGTTGGTATTGATATAATCAGTGTAATAAGCTGCAAATTTAGCTCTTCTATCACTGTTCCATACTAATTGTAAACATATGATGTGCCCAAACTAATTTATCTAATAGACAAATACAACTCATAGCTAAGGTTATAGATAAGTTAAACAAAGACATTAGACATGCAATAAGNATTTATCTAATAGACAAATACAACTCATAGCTAAGGTTATAGATAAGTTAAACAAAGACATTAGACATGCAATAAGCCAAATATTGTTACACTATTGAGTACCGAATGCTGGAAGGATTACTATATAGACTTTTGAATTCCTAAAGAGGACCAAATAATATTGTATTATAGTGCATATCTGTTTATAAAGTGCCTTAATTAGTAAAACAGCTGTTAGTATTAGTAGAACTATATATAAGATAGATGATGCAGTCCTAATTGATCTAGTTATATGTTGATTATGTAGCTAAACACCAACTTAATGATTTCATAGTGTGACAAGTAATGCAGAAGTTATGTAGATGTTAATGTTGAAGACAGAGCTGATATAGTTAAACTATAGAAAGTAAGATTGATACCGTAAGTTGCGAATGAGATTAATGAAACACTATAATGGTGGATATAGAGTACAACCTGTACCATTACTATAATTCGGTATTCAATGTTAGAATTCATCTAGAGAGATGCTAATGGCAAAATTATAACAGATATATTGTTGATTCCAGGATCTGAAAACTTCACGTGATCCTATATATTTATTGGTAATAGCCAGTAACCATAACAATCCAAACAATGTAGGCATAACGAAGAAGAATATCATTAATATTACAGGTACTGTTGTCATTACATGAGTAGAAGTTATGTCTTCACTTTTTCTAGTACTGACCCGCGCGCACACTCACACACACACACACACAAACACACAAACACACACACACACACACACCTCTTCCATCATATTCCTAAAATATGCAAAACGCAGGGGTCGACTTTGACCCCGTAACCGCCTCGCCTCACAGGTGTTAGAAGGATTTAGGATCCGGTTTAAGAGATATGGTCCCGTATAGGGCTTGAAATTATGTTTCAGCGGCATATGCATGAACATGCATGAACCATACAGGGTATCATTGTTGGGCTTCCTGAAGAAGCCCTTAAACCCAAAACCCCTGAACTCCCTGAAATGTTTGTAGACAGAGGTCTGCAAGCACCCTACCCAAACTACATTAAAGCCCTAAACAAAAAAGCCTGAACCAGTCGTAAACCCCAAAGCCTGAACCCCAAATCCCTGAGACAAAGGAACTGAAACACCTGCAGCTGGAGCACTTCCTGTCTGCGGCAGCTGCCGGGTGTTCCTGAGAAGTCTTTTCTTGGTTATGATTAGCGTCAGGGTCGGTAACCTTAGGGGCCTTAATAAGTAGAATAGAGTTTTGGGGATTCCTTCTTGTAAATATATAGTATAATGGCCCCCAAAAGCCCTATTGTAATTATTAAGGCCCCTATACGAGCATCTATTGCGAGTCAACATACTAAACCGCTTTGTCTTGGGTCGAAAGGGCTGAGAGGTTGAAACCGCGGAGCAGTTCGCCCCGGGAACCTCCGTGCTCTGCTGCGGCGACATGAACCTTTGTCTCACAGGAGCTCCGTTAAGGGTTCCTTGATGGTGTCTTGAAAGGGATCTTTTAAGCATTCCTTCAGGGGTTCCATGAGGTTCATATAGGGATTTCGCATCATGTTACAGGGATTGAGAGAGATTCTTCTAGAGCTCGAGGAAGGGAGTTCCTAACTACCCAGGTCGAAGCCGGAAGATACACGCGCAACCGAATTTCAAGCAGACTGGAGCCCTAGGCGTTATGTAGTGAAGTCGTAACAGCCTCAAGAGCACATGTAAGCCACGGATGCATGATGGACCCGGCAGCAAGCTTTTTCTCTTTCGCAAAACTATGAAATTGTCAACCCTAAGCCCATAAACCTTGTACTAATAGTAACAATAGTAACAATAGTAATAATAGAAATAATAGTAATAATAGTAGTACACTAAACCGTCAAGCCAAGAGCTTGCCCGGACAGACTCGAAAAGCCCTCTTCCAGCCCTGCACAGCTTTCAAACCCCTAAGGCCTTTCAAAAAACGAAGCCTTGAACCCTACAGCCATCAAGAACCGTCTTGCAAACCCCAGCTGCAACACCACAAGAAGTCGATACGAACTCCGTGGGAAGGCCGTGCTCAATGCCTTTAGCCTTTAGTTTCGAAATCATGTCTAGATGACCCTATACACAAACTCGTCAAGCCCCGCAGACCTAAACTTTAAACCCTGAAGCCCGAACCCGTTCGAAACCAACCAGAAGCCTGCAAACAGCCCGTGAAACAACATAACTAAAAGCCGTATCTCCACTCCTCAGACCATAACAACCGTAGCTTAGATCTTCAACCAAGATGTTTTCTCAAACAAAACCTCTAAACTCGTAAACCGCTCAAGCCGCAAACCACCGCAAAGTTTCAAAACAACCGCCATGGAACCTTTACAGACCCCCGATAAGCCAACTTTATGAACCACCCAAACTAGCCCTTCAATACATGGGAGGACTGGTGGACTCAGTGAGTATAGGGGGATGCAGGTAGTTATAGGTATAGCTACTTCTAGCCCAATCAATGTACCGGTAGCCCTACTCCCCCAGTCGCCAGATCATGTACCAAACCTGCACAGGGCCCGTATGAATTGGATGAGCCGTATAGGCCCCTTGCAGAGCCCCAACAAAACGCGAAGCCCTAAAACACAGCCCTAGCAAAACCCTAAACCTAAAGACACCACACGCCCTAGAAGCCTTCAAAGAGACCTTTACAGGAATCCTACAAGAAAGTTTGCGAGGACCACGAGGAGATCAGGGAGCTGCAGGTGTGGTGGCAGGGCTGGGCTTCCAGGACACCGGGGCGACCTTGGAAGGCGCACTTATTGTCTTTACCAATGTACTACTAATAGGTGTGCTTGCTTCTTTTCTGAAGAAGGGGAGGGGTGCGTAAGGGTTTGGGGTTTAGGGTGCGTTAGCTTCGTGAGCTTTTCGTTGGATCTGTCAGAAGGGTTTGAGAAGGGTTGGGGCGTGTAAAAGAGTGTTACACGCCGTTAGATGATGCCCATTGTGTGCATAGTCTATGGTGGGGTTCGGCGGTGCTGAGTATTGGGTCCTAGAGCCCTTGGTAGGGATTGTAGGTTGGAGGTCACCTGGTGTTGGTCTTTGTTGGTTTAGGGTTTGGGGGCTTGCAGTGTTTAGGCTCGGGGTTTAAACCACCTGCAACCCCTCATAATCCCTAAACCCGAAACCAAGACACCACTCAACAAGCAAAAGCAATAACCCCTACAGTCTCCATTGTAATTTCTTTTTTTGGTTCAAGCAAGCCCTAACCATAATAAGATTGGTTTACCAAAAACGGAACTACAATGGAGACTCTAGGTAGCTTCCTATGAGCTAAGCACCACAGGCACAGCAATGGATCCGGTTGACTTTATTTTGGTCCGATCGCATCCAGGGAGGATCGTGCCCCAGGCGCAGAGAAAAGCCTGCTGAGTTGAGGGCATTCGGGGTGCGAAGGGCGCTGTGTAAGGTTCTATGAGGCTTTTTACAGATGTTGTTCATGGGCTTGTGGGGTTCCTGCTTGGGGTGCAGAGTCCAGGGTTTGCGAGTCTATTGCCGGGCAGAACAGAGTTCCATAAGACTTGCTAGACTAGAATGCGCCCCAAAGCCTATTCTAACTGTTAAGGCCCCTGTATTCGCTTATATGGCTAGCTGGGTCTTGCAAAGTATGGCATGCATTGACCCTTTGGTTATTCTCATGCTATTTACATGTAGCTGCTTTCTACAATCACCACACTGGTGTGTGAATATCCTCAGTTTGCAATTTCTGGTCTTTGGATCTGAAGCGAAACATCTCGGACGGTTTGAAACAGTATAGTTTTGCAATTTGAGACGACTTGGGGTTTCTGTTTTCGGTGTATGTTCGGCTTTTGATTCTGATCTGGAGAGCCTGAGCGCCAGGGTTACAACCCCCCCCCCCAACAGACCCTGAGCCTCCAAGCCTAAACCGAAGTAGCGATTGAGAGTATCAAGTTCAAGTTTGGGAACTGGGGCATTCGCTTTCGGAAGTGCTTCGGGTTGCCGAACATCAGAGACGAAGGCAGAGGTGTCTTCTGCAAGTCAGATCCTTCTTTGGGCACGGATTCGGTTGGCCATCTCGGTCAGTGTTCATGGCATTGAGCCTGAGATCCCCAGACCCCAAACCTGATTAGCCTTGTATCCTCAATCCTACAAGACTATCTAAAACCCTGAACTGAAACCAAATCCTTAATCCCACTTGACACCCTAAAGAAGCCCTGGACCCCATTGGGGAACCTTGTCAGCTTCATCTATTTTCCCCGGTGTGCGTTTGCTGGAGGAAGCACTCGAGCTACCAGACATCGACCACACCCAAAGGTTGCCGAATCTGGGTCATTGTTGAGGATTTCGTTTAAGTTACCAGAACTGCAGGGCATAATATGGGTGTGCAAGCGTTTTGTAAACATGTTTAAACAACTTGTTTCGATCTACCATACTCCTTCATTTACAGCGACTTTGCTAGGGTTTTCACGAAATCAGGAACGCCTCTTATCCTTCGGACCACTTGCTGCGCGCGGTCAAGCTGCGGCTGATGGCATAAGAGGCTAGTAGGCCTTAGTAGGCCAGGTCCCCAAATGTTACCTGCAAAGCCAGCATTTGTGTCTGTGCTTTAGGGGGTGGTTCTAGGACTCGAAACCTCTAAGGTTCTGGGTTTTCGGGCTGCCTGAGCATGCAGGCTGCACATGTTGAAGTGTCACTGAAAGGAAGTGCTGTGAGGCAAGCAGCAACACAGGCGGCTGCCCCAGTGGGAACCGCCCTTTTGCTGCTGCCTCAAACTTAGGGGCTGGGTAGGTAATGCCTGACATCCTTTGACCCTATGGAGTACATCAAGCCCACCAGAATTCTATAAACCCTAAGCCCGTAAACCCGACAGTAGACCCTTATGACTCTAGGCTACGATACTCAGCCCCTGAGCTTAATCTGTTATCCCTATCCCAGTTCCTAGAAAGGGGCCATTCGCAAAGTGCACGCCGGGGACAGGCACGAGTGAATGACACCGCGGCCACCTAAGTTGCAGTCTCGGCTGGGTGAGTTCTGAACAGCTTCCGCCTGAGACGATGTCGCGTTTGAGCCAAAAAAACTGACGTTTCAGCCTTTGGAGAGTTCACTCCAGCCAGGTTGCATGCATGTGTCGAACTACTATAGTAGCTCTGTCAATCAGGATACCGATATTCGTTATCCGCACAGTATCCGCTGTGTCATCATACTTTGATCATCATCATGACTCGCACTCGAAAATCCCAAGAGTACAGAATCTTGGATTGTAAAATATGAGCAAGTGCAGTTTGCGCGAGTGTCTACCGGCGTTCCACCCGCGCAGAGAGACTGTAGATCCGAAGCACTGGCTGAAGCCGAAGCCACGAATGCCGAAACCCTCAACTCTCAACGCTAATCTCTCAACCCCAAACATCCTATAAATCCCACATGTCTTCTTGACGCAGGGATGAGTTTGATTGCGACTTCTCGCAACTGGCCGCCGCCAGGAAGGGCTTCAGTTTTTGAGCTGGTTGGCGTGAGCCAAGATTTGTGCGGGATGGGAGAACAGGTTTGATGAGAGGTCATGTTCTGCTGCGCATGCCTAAAGCAAGCTTGCAGCATGATATGTATATATATATATATACACGTATGCATGCTTGTATGTATGTAAGTATGTACGTACGTGTGTATGTATGCATGCATGCATGCATGCGCATATGTATACATATATATATATATATGCATACATTTACTTATTTGTTTATTCACATACCATGTGTATATGTATATAATGTACACACACCCACACGCACAAACACCTCCTTCAAGGAGCTGAACGGACAAACACCCCCTGAATCCGAAGCCCAAGAAGCCTAAAACACTAAACGGCCCCCCTTAAGACCCCCAAAACCCTTAACCTCCAACACCCCAGAGCCCTAAAAGCCACAACTCTGAAGCTCTTCAACCCCAAAGCCTCAAACTTCAAAGTCGCTTTTTCTGGGCCCTACATCTTTTATCCTGACACCCGTACTATAGATAATCCGTAGCACCCATACAGGAACCCTTGAAGGAATCCTGTAACACCCTAAACCAGGCTAGATGACTCGACCCCTAAATCCCTAAACCGTAAGCCCGAAAGCCCTAAACCCCTCAACACCATCTAACACTTATTCCGAAACCCTAAACTAGGTTGGATCCAAACCCTTGATCCTTAAACCTGTATAATTAGCGGAATAGAAAGAGGCCCTGTAAAACAAAAAAAACTGTATAATTAGATCCCTTGTAGTATCCTGAAAGGAGCTCTGTAAGGAATCCGGTGACACCCTAAACCAGGCTGGATGACCCCTAATTAAACCCCTACACCGTAAGCCCCAAATCCCTAAACTCCTCAAACCACAGAACCTTAAACCCTCAACCCTACGCCCTAGACCCTATAAACCCAGACCATAACGCCCTAAACCAGGCTGGATGACCCCGTCGCTGAGGGCATCCTGGGGCAGATCGAGCCTTCGATTTTCGATGCTCGGCCCTCGGCGCCTTTAGGTGCTAGGGCCTCTTTCTTGTAAAGGGATCCGAGTCCTTTTTAAAAGGGTTCCTTCAAGGTTTCCTTAAAGGGTTCTATAAGGGCTCTATGGGATTTAGGTTTATTAGGTTCCTGAGTAGTACCCTTTTGCCTTTATTTAAACTGAATAGTAGGGAAATGGTACCCTTATTATAAAGGGGCTACTCCTAGCGACCATACAACGACGGGGAATTTAAACTCATCTGCCCTAATACTTGCATGCATGTAAACACAGACATACATAGACACGTTCATAGAGACCCGGCGAAGCTATCTGAGCGCGCTCACGGTATCCCATGAACCCCAAAAGATCATTCATAGCAAGCCAAAGGTGTTGTTGACAATCTTAAACCTCTTTGGGCTTCCAATCAACCATGAACCCTAAGCCCTAAAACCTGAGAGTCCAAGGCCCTCGGAGTGGAGCCCATTGGCCACCGGCTGCTTCTCGCGCGGGGGATTTTGAGCCTTGCTGCTTGAAATCGGCCGCAGCATGGTCGCCAGAGCCATCGTTGCGTAGAACCACAATCAGCCAAGATACCCATAGCAACATTTGTCATCGCCCACGAACCCACAAGCACAATTCCCGCTTCCCTCGATCCTCGATTTCAACATCTCGAAGAAACAGTCCACAAGAGACGCGGCAGGGGGCCAACCGTTCAACCCCCGCCAACCCGATTTTCGCCTGCCTGTGTGGGGGCGCTGCGGAAAAGGAGCAACTCGTTAAGGGCCCTAGAATCCCAACCCCTACTTGCACAACCCCAAGGGTCTACGTCTACTTACATGCTTAGTACGTACTTTGGCTCTAATGGCATGTATGCTTAAACGTCATTTCAACACTTTTGTTGAGTTTGATGCAGGATTTTCGGTTCGGACCGGGTGCGCTGTACGACTACAGTAGCAACATCATAGGGTTCACAAGCAGCCTGATCAATTAGTAGAATTATTCCTCCGGCTTTTCGACATACAAGTATACCGTAGTAGTATATCCCAGAAACCATAACCATAGCTCTTGTAGACTTTTGAAATTTTAAAGATTAAGTCATTGAGGCACCATACATGCGGAGCTTTATTTTTCCATGTTTGTCACGTGCTACGAGAAAGCCTCAATGGCCCCGGCAGAAAGGTCGTTTAAGGTTCAGGGTGTAGTGTCTCCCAAATGGTCCCAGGTACTGTTATGGGGAATACTTCCCCAAGTCACAATAGTAGTTGATTCCTAATATAGAAACCCTACATTCTACTATATCGGTACTTTGGACCCTCTGTGTCTTTACTGCTTCATCCTCAAGCTTTACCATGCCCCAAAATCCATTCCTTAGCCTCAGGGTCTTTACAAGCTGTGAGATTTGATCCAAAGGTATATGTAAAGGGTATATGTAAAAGGCGACCCTGCATAACCCGATAGATCCCAAGCCCCAAACCCTGAACCCTCAGACTCGTCTGCTGCGCTGACGCTCGAAGGGAAGAGCTAGACATCCACCCTCCCACCGACTGTCTTTGAAGACCAAGTCCGGCACCCAGGTTTCGTTTTGGGTTTAGTGATCAGGGCTTAGCGTGTCCGGGATTCAGCTTTTCCGGGCTGCGATGTTTTAGAGGTCGGCTTTCGTCCTGCTCAGCTCCTATTTGCTACGGGCTTCCTTTTAGGATTTGCCGGGAGTTCCGCTTTGTTTATGTGCATTGTAGTAGAGAGTGTTTTTCGTCCTTCCCCTCAACTTCCAGCCCAAAGCCCTGAATTCTAAACCCTAAATCCTTACCTTAAAACTCCTAAACTCTAAACCGCAAACTGAGCCCCTCCATAGGCTAAACTCCCCACCACTCAACCTCAGAGCCGGCAGTTTCCGAAAGTAGAGGGCCCTAATTATCCCTAATATGATACCTTAAAGAGTAGGATCAAGGGTTACTTAAGGGATTTTTCAGGAATCTAATACAGGGGCCTTAAATTCATATGAGAGTTTCCGAAAATAGGGGACCCTAATATAGTACCTTAAAGAGTAAGATCCTTATTACAAGGACCCCAAAATAAGGTACCCCTGATTTTCGGAGAATCCCAAATCGCAGAGCCCCGTAAGCCCCGCTCGAAGGTTTCGCCAAGAGCGCACAGGGGACTTAGCTGGGTGTTGCTTTGGAATCATGGCTTACGGTTTAGGGTCCAGGTACGGGTTTAGATTTAGGGTGTAGGGCAAGGGTGTAGGAGTTTAGGGAACAGGCTTAGGGGCTCTGTTATGTCTGTTATAATGCCAGCCTTTGAGCATGTGTCGTTGAACACGATGGGCTTGCTGTGGCGGCTTATAGGGAAAAAGGATCAGGATACATCGTCGTTAAACCTATGCATAATTTAACCTGTCCTTTTACCATTGTTGCTATATGAGCTTGGATCTTCAGAGTGATGCTCAACAACAACAACAAACATATTATGAGACCGTATGCATTAAAGCTCCACTTCTTCTAGTTGTTGATCCTTACAGGCTCCACGTAGAGGCCCTCGTCCCTGCCTACATCCTAACTACACGCTGAAACTTAAAATGCCAACACTAACCCGGACAGTTTCATGCACAGTCTTTCAGCCCGAAAGTTTCGCCATCATATACACATGTGTGTATATATATATATGTATATGCAGCCCTGAGGTTTCGCCATCATGGCCCGCGGAATCATCAAGCACCTGAAGCGCATGTATGCGCCCAAGCACTGGATGCTCGACAAGCTGAGGCCTGGTAACAGAATGGGATTCGTTAAAAGGCCCAAAAGGTCCAAAGTACCGATATAGTAGAATGTAGGGTTTCTATATTAGGAATTACTACTATGATCTGGGGAAGTGTTCCCCATAACAGTACCTAGGACCCTTTGGGAGGCTGTATAAGGGTTCTGTACTTGGTTTATGGTTTTCTAGGGTACTATAAGGTCTAGCTGATTGCAAGATCGGGGACGTAGTAGGCCGAGCTTTCCCGGTTTCTGTAGGGTGCATGTGGGTTTGTACAGGTGTGTATCGGTTGTAGGGAGGACACGGCGCTTTGTTCAGAGGTTACAGGACCTTCGCTTGCAGGAGTGAGGGTTGGGCGGTCAGTGGAGAGATTCGGGCTGAGGCTTTCAAAGTTTTCTGAAATGTCGATTTCTATGCTTAGTTGGGGTGAGGTCTGTCTGTCTTTAGGTGTCTAGAAGGGCTTTCGCTTATTCTGAGGGCTGTCTGCAGGACCTGATGCGACCCTTCCCTTGCTCTAAACATCCCCGAGCCCTTCTTCAGTTGAACGGCCGCCAAGCTGATATTCCAAATAATATAGGGGCCTTATTAATTCGAATAGGGTTTTGGGGGTATATTATACCATAATAAGGAACACCAAAATAGTCTTGGTAATTATTTAGGCCCCTACAGTAGGCAACTACCGCTATAGCAATGTTTGCTGACAGCCCAAGTATGGCGCTTATGGTGTTTCTACAGTGGCTTGCACAATGGAATACGTAAGATTATTCGTTTGGTTCCCTAGGTATCTTTATCATAGAATAAAGCCCTCCAGAACCTTTGTCTAGTTCTTCAAGCCCCTACATACCCGCAGCTTTTGAATCCTCCACCCTAGATGCTGCGAGGGGACGCTGGGCTCCTAAGCCTTCGGCGGGTCCGCACAAGCTGCGCGAGTGCATGCCTCTCATCGTGGCTAGGCATAGAAGGTCAGATTTGGGGGTCTATACTTAGTAGCTGAGTGGATACACTTTACACTTTTTGGGATAATATTACCCAGCATAAAACTAAAAGTGTGCACTTTCTGGGACTTATGAACTCAGCATCTAAGTATATAGGGTCTGGGATTACTCTTCATTTCTTTGTTATATACTTGAGACTCCAGAGCCTTTGGACACTTAGGAACTTACTGGAATGTCTTGGAATCATGGACGTTTCTTTCCTGAAGGGTTTTTAGAGTTTCTGGGTAGTGAAGAAAACCTTTAAACCTTACACCCCAAATGCCATACCGTAACCCAAAGGGTCCTAGGTACTGTTATGGGGAATACTTCCCCAAATCATAATAGTAATTCCTAATATAGAAACCCTACATTCTACTATATAGGTACTTTGGACCCTTTGGGTAAGAACAGTGGGAGTTGGGGGAGTCGGCTTTGGGCTTCGTGTTTCGGGTTCGCTGGCTCTGGGCCTCTGGCTTGTTGTATTGTTGACTTTTTCACCCGAAGGTATAGGGTTAGGGGTTTAGGGCTTAGGGTAGTTCTCCACATCCGAGTCCATTTGTTTACGTCTGTCTTGTAACCAGGACACCAAAATGAAGCCCGAATCGTGAAACTACTCATGTGAAAGCCTCAACTCTGCAGGAACTCCCAAAAGCTCTGTACCATCCCCAAACCCCGCCTGATTTAGAGAACCTCCCCAATCCACAGGTCATGCTGCGCCAGCGACTCAAGCAGCTTTGCTGAAATGCGCCTCAAATTTGGAGAGCTACGCAGACAGCCCAATGTCATTTAACTGAGGAATTATATGAAACATGCCTTACAGCATGATACCATGCCCTGTATAGTTCAATCTATCATCCCCGCTAAGGGGTCTCGGGCTCTATAAAGGGTTTAGGGAAAATGCGTTTCCGTCCCGACCGAGATTCGTTCGAGGGCCTTGCGGCCTTGGGAAAGAGAGGGTCCCTTTTCAAGAGACTTGGTAAGCCAGGCTACAAGTGCCTTACAAGTACTGCTGCCTTCCGACGATACTACGTCCACCCATTTGACAACATACTACACACCTATATGAACTCATAAGAAACCTTTAATTAAGGAGAGGGAAACTCTTTTAACAACACACTTGCTGAATGCTCTCATCCTCACGTGCCGGGCTGCAAGGTATGCGCTGACCTACCGTGAGGTGAAGATGATTGTCATGCAGCGCCTCATCAAGGTCCAGTCAGGGGTGGTGGTAGTAGTAGTTCAGTGTTTGGATTCTAATTTAGTCGTGGTATTGGTCCGGTGCTAGTGATCGTAGTGTGATAGTAGTGATAGTAGTGGTGGTTGTGGTAGCTTTTAGTAGTAGTAGTACTGCTACTACTACCACGACTACTGCTAGTACTACCGCTACCGCTGCCACTACCGGTCCCACTGCCACTGCCACGACCACCACTACCACTATCACCGCCATCACCACCACCAAGACCTGTGCTTCTGCTACTACTACTACTACTACTGCTGCTGCTCCTGCTGCTACTACTGCTACTATTACTGGCCGTAGGAGTAGTGCTAGTTGTATTATAGTATGCTTAAGGACATTTACACCACTGACACTCCAACCTGTCGCCAGGTCGACGGCAAGGTCCGCACCGACATGTTCTACCCTGCTGGCTTCATGGACATGGTGCCTTGTCTTTTTCTTTGGTTCAGGGGGTCGATATCGCGAGAGCTTGTGTCTCTTGCAGGTCAGAGCAAATAGCACATTCAAGTAAATCCTATCGCCCTGAACCCTCGACTCATAGCTTACCGTGTGCCAGAAGCTTGCAGACTTCATCATGTACGTCTATGAAAATCTTTGCGGAGGAACACCCCAAAGGAATGCGGAACCTGAGCCCACTACCCGAGGTGCAGATCGAGAAGACCAAGGAGAACTTCCGCCTCCTGTACAACACCAAGGGAAGGTGCCGCAGGTTTTATAGTTTTGGGTTTAGCTCAAGGAGTAGGGTCCAGGGTGCTAGAGATTCCTAAATGACTTCGATAAGCGGCTGGTATGGTTTGAAAGGCATCCAACAGGACTTCGTACGGCTTGTTGGTGGGTTCATATGGGTTGTTCATTGAGTTGTCCAATACCATGCTTGTAGATCTTGTGGTTCTTAAATATGCCCTACCATCTGCTTAATTTCTGTTACTTAGTAAAGCTTGCTTCAACAGAGTAGGGAAATCTTGCGACGGAACAAGATCACGAACTGTTTCGCTCCAGGCTCTTTTCTTCTTGTCATAGCTTGAGGGCTTTAGAGTTGCTTTGGGGACTTGAGGCTCAAGGCCTGATAGGGCTCGGCTCGTTAGTTCGAGGGTTTTGGTTCCGTAGGGCTTCCGCCACTTATTCTATCGCGTGTCGCTACTAACATGATTCTTGTTCTTATGTTTTCCCTGAACCCAACATTTTCGCTGGGTTTTACATTAGGGTTTATAGGGTTCAGGGCCTCTGTAACAGATCTTGCTGCCCCCCAAACCGTCAACTCGGCGTCCGAACACAACAACCATAAAATCCTGGAAGACCTATCACCCCAAAACCAACAAATACGGCTGATGGACAAAATCCTGCATGACTCTAAGGACCCTAAACTATGGGAATTATGGTATATTCCTTATTATGGGTAATGCAGGATTTTGTCCATCAACAGTACCACCGCCCTATAGTTCCTAACCCCTTAAGTCATTAGAATCGCAAACTGGCGCTATAAAACACTCTTCAAACCTGATAAAGACCCGATAGACCCCGTATCACACCCTGTAAAACCAGAATACCCTGGAAGGTTCGTCTTGCACAAAGTCGCCAAGGAAGAGGCCTGCTTGGGTGTTCGGAAAGTCGGATCAGCAAAGGTATGTTAAGGGTTTTGTGTAGAATTTTTGGGGTTTGCTTGGTCATGGACGCTGGCTCCTACACTGATTCAGCATCTGAGCGGTTGCCTTCATACCTGGATGTGAAACTCGCGGCTGAAAGATCAGGCAAGGTTCAGTCCTGGCGGATTCCGGGATTTGCGCTTACCAGTTCTGGAGTTTTGTTTGCGGATTTGGGGTGTTGCAGTCTTTGCAGATTGACAGGTTGGTTGCCCCTAAACCCTGGAAACCCTAGCCTGAACCCTAAAGCCCTAAGCCTGAAAGCCCACAACCAGAGATCCCGAAGCTGGGATCCCCAAAAGCTTTCAAAATGTTCTCCAAGAGGTTTCCCAAACCTTACACCCCAAAGCCCAAGACCCTGAACTGCCGCAATGCATTCAGAACTGCTCTCAGTTAAACCTATGAAAACCCAAAAACCCGGTAACCTGCATAAAGCCCGAATCTCAAGACTTGAACGCCTCAGCGCTTCAGGAATTAACCCTACCTTAAACCGCTCTGCAAGAGGCGCAGTACAAGCTCTGCCGGGTGAAGCGCGTCACACGCGGCCCCAAGGGCGTCCCCTACGCCCAGCCTCTTGGTCGCACTTCGCGTTCAATCAAGCTTTCTATAAGGGCTCTTCGTGGTTCTTCAAGGGTCCCGTTACTACAGTATTTTTACGGGTTCAAGTGTTCTACAAGGGTTGAGAGGGATTTTTGGGTTTAGGCTTTTTAGCGGCTAAGCCCTCAACAACCCGAGATTCTCGACTCTGAATGTTGCAAAGCCTGAGCTCGCAAAGCAAAAACCCTGCAGTTTGAAACCCCCGACTCCGACATGGATCCTCTCGTGGAAGGGAACGACGAATGACTTGCTAGGGCACCTATGCGTCTGTGTGACTATGTATACGTATGTATGTTTGTATGTATGTGTCTCTGTGTGTCTGTATGTCTGTATGCATGTATGTATGTATGTATGTATGTATGTATACATATATATATATATACCATACACGCAATATAAACCCTAAACCCTCACCGGGAGGGATTGTTTCTTGTATCCCACGAGGAGAGTATATCCGGGTCATCCCAAAGTTGCCTACGAAAAATGACGATGGTAAGGAAGATACTAGTAGTCATTCATATGCGGGTTTTCGTGATGACGACGGAAACAACGAGTGGTGCCTTTGATGCTGAATGTATTCTACTGCCACCATATATAGCTGTCTCTTCTCCCTCCTGATGCTCGACCTATCTGCAAGACCAGGGGGAAAAGTCAGCAGGTTTCCAGGTACTGTAGCTTCACTGGAGGTATATACAATCCTACCTACAGGACCTACAGACCACTTATAGCAATTCTTACCAAGTCCCCTGATCCTTCAAGCCCACCCCAGTCCTAAACGCTTGTCGGCTCCCTTACAGGAACCCTTTAACTACCATTACCTGTACACTGTACGACTCCGGGAAGTCATGAGCGCTGTCGGAGGACTCACGATGGTCGCACCATCCGCTACCCGGATCCTGACATCAAGGCGGCGACGTCCAGTCTCCTCTGCGGGATCACTCAAGACGATAGGACGTAGAGTTGGTGCCATGAAGCTTGGTTTCATCATATACTTACCTTTGGTTAGTCGGGAATGGAGGAATGGGGTACAATTATAACTACTATTACTACCATTCTTCCATTCCCTACTAACCAAAGGTAGGTATATGGGAGCTAAAAAGCTTCTATAGAGTCATCTTTGGCTGTAGGCATTAGGGTTCAGGCTTCCGGACTTTCGGGTGCCAGAGCTTTGGGTTAACGTTCAAAACACCTGAAGCCCTAGGCTTTGCTTTAAGGATCCTAGGAAGCTTTTCAAGAGACTCCGCAAGCTCTTCTAGAAAATCACTTCAAGCGCTTTAAGGCCTCTCAAGTCCGTGGCTTGAGGATTTCGAAATAATCGCAAAAGTCTGGGGATTGTGGCTTGTGGGCACGAAACTCTTGCAAAGGTTTCTGCACCTGGGTAATCCTTGAACCAAAGCCCTAAGCCCTATAGAAGCCCGAGCCCTCACCTATGCGAAGTTCTGAAGAGCCAAGCAGCCCTGTGAGTCCAACGATACCATCCGTCTCGAGTTGGAGACAGGGCTGCTCGCACGCAAGTGACACAAAGGCAAGTGTTTCATGGATTAAGGGTCTTGGATATCGGTTGGGCCAACCGCGCTTGAAGCAGCAGGCTTTTATCTTATGAGGGAACATTCAGCCAAGAAGATACCTTCACCATTCCCCCGTGGTGGCTGCTAAGGCAATGAGAGATTACCTAACATGAGGTATGGGTGGTAGGCAGCACATTACATGGTTTCGTGGTTTTTGTTCGGCATAGTGCTCACGTGGTACACCGTTGGCGTTTTTCACCTTGTACACGATTGTCGTTCTCAGTTGTTTTTTCGCACTGTTTATTATTAAGAACTGCTCCTCTTTTTACACGATTCTTCTGTAGTCTTGACTTGAAGCCTACATCGGAATCATGGAGTCTTGCAGTGCCATCGAAGCGCGCAGACCTTAGGCTCCAAGAACCTTAGCCCGAATTTAGGGGTCGGAATGTATAATCAGCAGTAGTATCCCCTGCCAAACCCCATATTTAAGTAGGACAACCCCAAACCTGCCATAACCCTGTTTGCAAGGCAATACAGTACATCCTGGCCCCTAAACCCAAACCCTAAACCCCAAACCCTATACCCTAAACCCAAAACCCTGTAACCTAAACCCTAGATTACCATCCTTAGGGCGCCTAAGGCCCTTAAAAAAGCTCTTAGGAAGATCATGGACCACGTGAAGTTCGAGGTTGGCAACCTGGTGATGATCAGCATCTCGCCTCCTTTTAAGGCCTCATAAAGGGGCATCAGTAATTAGAAAAGGGGTTTGGGGCCCAAAGGGCTCCTTAAAAGGAGTCTATAAGGGATCTATAGTAGGGTTGTAGAATATAGGGGCCTTAATCATTAGAATAGGGTTTTGGGGCCCATTTTTAATATAATTATAAGGAGCCCCCACGATAGTATTGGTAATAATTTAGGCCTGTTTTCTAGGGTTCGTACAGGTCACTAAGGGTTCTACAGGGTTTTTACAGGGTTTAGGGTTTCAGGGTCCCTGTGCCCGAAGAGTATATCTTTATGGGGTGGTATAGAAGCCCTATATCCTGCAGCCCCGAACCCCTGCCCCCACCTCCACCCTTAATTTTCCCTAAACCGTCGACCCCACAACCCTTCTCCTAGATACTGCTGGTGGGAGGTGAGTTTCCCCAAAAAAGTCAAAGGAAACGCCTGTAAACCAAAAACCCTCAGCCGTCGAACCCGATGCATTTTGAGCACGCGAGACTTTGCACTTCTGGGGAATGGACTTGGGCTCAGACCCGATAGCTTGGGCAGCCCAGTCCATGTAGGCTTCCCGATATCACGAGTTTTAGAGCCTTAGGGCTTTGACGTTTTGAGCTCACTAGGGCTCTAAGTGCGTAGGACCTCGCGTTAGCTGTAAAAAATTGAGGTTTTCGGCTTAGGGCTCAGGAGGTTGCCCCTAAACCCGAAACTTCTAAACCCCTAAACCCTCTGTAACTACTTAGGGCTGTGCAAGCCGGATGCTACTGGAGCCCCTCCGAGCCTGCCACTACTTGGAGGATCAGGGGAGTTAGCAAGCAGATTGGGCTCCGGTTTAGGGTAGAGGGTTTCGGGTTTAGGGTATATAGGGTGTAGGGTTTAGGGTTTATATGGGTTCTTATTAGCGATTATTGGCGTTACTGCAAGGCTTATACGCGACTTCAAGAACAAGGGGGCGTTTGTAAGTACCTTAATCGTGGTCACAGCCTACCACTGTAGTTATATAGGGGATTATAGGCAGGGGTCCGATCAATGCGTGACAGTATCCCCGGTACTCCCGGACATAAATAAATTGTATAGTATACCGACAACCTTATTATACTTATCAAGACCCCGTTGTTGACTGCCTTCTGACATGTAACGCTACTGGTACCTGCTAAGTCCCCTGATGCTCCAAGCATGTCAGGTGCCGGAAACAACATTGGTCGTGTCGGCACCATCACCTCGCGTGAGAGGCACCCTGGTTCCTTCGAGATCATTCACATCAAGGACCTCGAGGGTCCAAGTACCCAAGTAGTAGGTTAGTAGGGTTTTATGTGCCAAATGTCAATCCTACAGTCTGGATGGTTTCAATGGTTTCTGTTTCCTTTCAAGCCCTGCTAACGATTGAGGTACTTGGACCGTTAGGGGAGCTTCAACTCAATACGAAAACTGATGGTATACAAGAGCAATCAATACAGCGCCTGGGAGAGGAGTAGCAAGCGCAGAGCTTGTGGCCAAATGACGGTAATGGTTGTGTTCCTTGCGATCTCTGTAGCCTGTATAAAGCCTTCAACCCTAAACTCTTTGCATGGTGTTTCACATCTGACAGCAGGCGGCCTATGATCGCAACTTTGGACCCAGTAATCCCGAAACTAGTTTCCCGAAGCCCTTTAGAATTCCTAAGCCGCCTATCTTTATAAAACCCCGCAGGCACTCTCAAAAACCCTACGTGCTGCAGGACTCCCTTGGCCATGAGTTCAACACACGGCTGGAGAACGTCTTTGTGATCGGCAAGGCCACTGATAAGTTTAAATTGTGTCAAGCAGGTGGTTTTAAGGGCGGTCAAACACAACATCGATACGCATCCATATATGCACATATATGTATGTATGTGTGTATGTATGTATGTACGTACGTATGTATGTATGTATGTACGTAGATGGTTATAGGGTCATATATATATATATACACATATACACACGTCTACATGTGTGTATATATATATATATGAATGAATATATATATATATATATGTATGTATGTGTATATATATATATGTATACACACACATATATATATATGTTTATATAGGTTTGTTGTCATATTTGGGCATGAGCTTCAAGTTAGGTTTACGATGTTGATGTTTTGGATGTTAGAAGTCTTAGGTTTTTTCGGGTTTAGGATTAGATCCCAAGGAAAGACGGCAGCAGCACGACCACCACAACCACTACTACCATTGCCCCTGCCACCACCACTACCGCGTACCACCACCACCGCCACCACCACCACCACCACCACCACCACTACTACCAGTACGACTTTGACGGCAACGACCACTACCTCACGACATCATAGTCACCTACGTATACGGCTACATCTACATTCTGCTTACCGAAGCATTCACAGTTCTTGGGAGTAAATCGAAATAATGTCCTTCCTGAAAACATTCGGTGTTTCAGGCTTTAGGGCTTTGGGTTGTCGGATATTGGGCTCAAGACCCCGTAGAGCCAAAGCCGCACAAGTGCATGCGCTTACGGTTCAGGGTTGGCGATTGTGGAACATGGGCGGCTGAATGTTTTTGGGCGGTCGGCCCTCCGATCCTCGCAGTTCATGGGTGGACACAAGTGGGTGGTTGTCAAAATTATGGCCCCTTTTTGGGTCCCGAATATAGTACGGCACCTATTATTTAGGGTACCCAAAAAGGGACCATAATTTTGACAACCACCCAAGTAGTTTCAAATGTTTAGTGGGGCTGCAAGCAACCGAAACTCATGTTAAGCTCGCTTACGAAGCACCTGATCAGGGCAACAAGCCGTGGATCTCGCTGCCCAAGGGCAATGGCGTCAAGCATCTCGGATGTTTCGACGAAGGTTGTGTTATTGATGTCTTAGGATGTTGAGCGTTGAATTTGACGGCTTAGGCTTAGGCTTAATGGGTTTTAATTAGTTTGAAAGGTTTCTTGGCAGCCAGCAGTTCAACATCCCAGTGTCAATTGTCCTCGTGCCGGCCATTACAGGGGCCGGGGTCATACGGCCCGGCTTGACAAGAGAAGGCTTAGGTGCCTGTTTTCTGAAACTGATCGCAGAAGACCCAAGGCTCAGCATTGTGGAGGACTTTGCTTTTCCCAAAGCCTTTCGTGCATCGGGAATTGAGCTGTAGCATGGTTATGGTTTGGAAGAGAGTTTTGGGTACTACAGCGAAAATTCCGGGAATTGAGCTTCTTGAAAAGAATCTGTGCTTGTGCCAGGACCGATCCCAGCGTATGAGCAAGTGAGTGCCGGCGTAACCAGACTTCAGGGAGCAGTGGATTGAAAAAGGAAGCTCGGGGTTTTAAACCTGACGATCTGTGATGCGGCGGTGATGCGGATGCCTGCGCAAGTGCAAGCTGCCAACGTTTCGATGGTTTCGGGATGTGGGGTTTAGGTAAACCACCAGCAGACAGAATCTGGCTCACAGTCCAAGTGTGACCATGCTCTGCCTACAAACCCCAAAACCCCAATTCAAACCCAAAAACCCGGGAACCCTGAACCCCAGACCCTAAACCCCGAAACCCTAAACCCGGGAAGCCTAAACCCCAAACCCAAAGCCTTGAAACCCCATTATAATACGGCACCTATTATTTAGGGTACCCAAAAAGGGACCATCATTTTCACAACCACCCATGTCGTGAAGCTTCACAGGATGGTGCCCCGGCTGCCGGAAACTCTAAAACCCGAGCTGACAAAAGGACTCGAGCCCCGAGAGTCTTCAGTCATGCACCGGAAATACCCCCAACCACAAATCCCACATCATATGTCACACAGGTTTGTGTATTTGTGTGTATATATACACATATATTTATACATATACAGGTTTTGATACACACGGACATGCTGAATCCCTGTCCGCAAATCCAGCTTATTTTGTCCAAAATCCTCGCTGACGTTCCGCAACGCTAGTCCCAGATAGGTTAAGACCGGACACCCGGAACCCGACGACTGGTCCTAAGCCGACCCGAATGATTAATTAAAGGCTTAGGGTTTGAAATTGAAGGTGTACGGCTTATAGGATTTAGGCTTTTGAGGTTTATGGGGATTAGGGTTTGGGGTTTATAAGGTCTTAAGTTCAACACTTAGGGCTTGCGGCATGTAGCGTTGAGGGTGTAGGGTTTGGTTTGTGTTCTGGGACCCGGAGCCTTTATTGCTGCCGCTGATGTCCTGCGATGTGCGGTGCCAGGCGAGCTGGCTTTCTAAGTTCGACTAGAAACCCTGAAAGGGCCCAGGGCATTTACAGTTTAGAGTTCAGTGTTGACGTATTTTGGTTTTAGGGTGGGCAGTCCTTTTCTGACTTCACGTCGCGCTCAACAGAAAGACAACTCAACTCGGAACCCCAAACCTGAGAAGCCTAAAGCAACAGACCCGCACCCTAAACCCGAAACTCCACACCCTATAGGCCGGTAGTGCGGAGGTATATGCTCGAGGGCTCGTGTGTTAAGGGCAGAAGGTCATCACAGGTTTTTCGCACTTCGCAAACTGGTTGTGTGGATTTCCAAGGCACGGTGGCTGGGTTTTGGGATGCTTGGGGATTCAGGGATCATCCCCTAACATGGGTTATTCTCTTTGATTACCTTACTTACAACCCACATATAACTACCCATGAAGCTCCAAGTAGTTGTGGAGACTCTGTTGGAGCACGTGTGAGCCATCATGATCCACGTTCTCCTCTCGCGGCCACACCGTTGTCTTGACCATAAGCAGGAGGTATGTAGATCTACGCTTGGCCCTAAAGTTGTGTACCCTTCAGCAGATGGATCCAAACTCTTCCCTCTAGCCAGGCCGAAGCTCCGCAGCGCAAAGCCGCTGGTGATCAAGTCTCTCGGCATGAGGTTTAGGAGAGTGTTGCAGCATCTTGGGCTCTAGAGCTTAAGGCTTTGCAGGTTTCGGCCTTAAACCCTGAGCCCTAAACCCTACACTGTGGTGTTAGGTTGTTAGCTGTCTTGAGTGTTCAGCACCTTCGGGTTCAGGGCCCTTTGAGGTCCTTGGGTTTATCTCCCTTTTGTTGCGACATCTAGACTCTTGAGTATGATACACTGTACAAGATTGAAACCCTGGCCAAAGAAAGCACTCAGGTAGGGAGCTAAGGGTTTGTACTACGTAGGTAAGAGCCATTGAGTTTGGGGTGTTACTGACATTTGGGAAGGGTTGAATTTGGGCTCAGAATGGCTGAAGCCTTGCATAGCCGCAAAGCCTTACAGCCCAACGCAAATTACAACAAGTCCTCGAGGCACACTGCAGCCGTCAGCGCCCTCACCAGGCGCAGTCAATGGCTCTTCGGCATGCATGGCGAGCCCTCAATGTTTGTGCTGTTAATAATTAGAAGAAGGTTCCGTTAAGGAATGCTATCAGGGTTCTTATAAGGGTGTTACGCTTTCAAGGCTTCTTGCCACAACCTTCGACATGGGCTTTGGAAGCCAAGGCTCTGAATCCGAAGCCCTGAATCCTACACCCCTTAAGCCTAATTCCTGAAACCATTAACCCCAAATATGAGCTAAGATCCCTAAACTCTTAGCCGTGGGCTTGTTATAGTTGTAGTGTGTAAGTGTAGAAGCCTGAGTTTCGAGGCCGTGAGCGTAGGCGCTGCTGATATGGGGGCTTGAAAAACTAGAAGAGGGTTTTGGTTTCGGTAGAGTGTAATTGTGCAGCAAGAAGGAACCCAAAGGAATATCACGATTAAGTCTTCAGGCTACTGTATTTGTTGTAGTCTAGATCAGGGTTCCAGAGATGTGAGGGTCGCTACTCCCTTCAAGACTTCTATGGGGGTGGCCTGGGGGGCTGAATGATTACTAAGTACCCATTTACATTGTAACAAACTCCCGAGAACTCTCTGTTCCAGTTATTGACGCCCCTACATTAAACTCGATGGTGCTATGAAGCCGCATATCTTAAACCTGTAAGCCCCGAGCCACGATCAGCTAGTAGACTATAGGTATCGCAACAGCCAGAAAGTAAGAACTTTATGCTCGAATATATCCGCAAAACCTATTCGGACTCTTCAGGCTCTTGTATTTGTGGCATAGCAGCAGCCTTTGGATATTTCAATGAAGTGGAAAGGGCCTTGCAATGAAATAACCCTAAACCCTAAACCCTAAACCAGCCTTGGGATATTTCAATGAAGTGGTAATGGCTCAGCAAAGTTCCCGGGAAAAAGGGGAAATCCCTGGAACCTGGAGTCGGAGCTCAGGATTTCCGCTTGAAGGGTAGTCCCAGGGTGCTATAAGGGTTCCTTTAAGGGATCTATTGCGGTTTTAGGGGGTGTAGGGGGGTTTAGGGTTCAGGGTTTCCCAGAGAGCCCAATACCCCTTAATTAAGCAAGATACCTTAAATTATAAGGGGCTTCTTATTATGATTTAAGCTAGATTCCTTAATTAAGGGGTATTGGGCTCTCTGGGTGAGGCTGAGAATCAGTCGGAGGCCTCAAAAGGTGGGATGAAGGTAGGTAGGATTAAGGATCCCTTACAAAAGCACCCCCCCACCTGCCTTCATCCCACCCTTAGAGTATATGACCTTCGGTTTCCCACTTATGGCCAAACAAACTACAACAATACACTGATTCCTTCAGTCAAAGAGGTTTAGTATAGGACATCCGATTGTGGTTTGGATGGGGGCTAGAGGGAACTCCGTCTGAGCCTACGTTATTTGCCTAGACCGTAATCCCAAGGCTAAAACCCTTAATTCGTCAGCCCTAAACCCCTAAGTCCTGAACCTCTAAGTCCTAAACCCCTTAGCCCTAAACACCTAAGCCCTAAACCCTTCAGCCTAAAGCCTAGAAGCCGAGGGCGCAAGCGCTGAGTCGCTTTGGAACAGCCTTCGGCGAAAGAGGTGGAGGGCTTCCCTATCTTCCCCTAAGGGTCCATGTACCCAAATAGTATGTACTTTGGCCCCAAAGTAGATCGGCCTTCCCTATCTTGAAGGTAGAGCCGGTTTAGGATTGATAGGGTTGAGGTGTTTAGGGTTTCGGGTTTAGGGTTTGGGGCCATAATGGGCGATAAATAACTCGACTAGGAATTCCCTGAAGGGTTCCATAACAGAGAGCTTTGCTATCTTCACGGTATAATCATTAACCCATTCTCAAAACGATCCCGATAACAAGCAATTCCACTATGAAAACACCCCAAACCCAACTGTAATTATTCAGGCTCCCCCAGCGTCCGATGATGTGGAGCACAGCAGTATTTCTATGTTGTTTACTTCTGCGTGCTGCACCTTTCAACAGGCCTCTCTCCGGATGCGCCTGCGCTGGGCGCTGGACTCGCCGCCTGCGCCAAGGGGGCACAGTGGGCCCAGGTGCTCCGGTCCGCGATTGAAACTTTTGCGAAGGGCAAAAGTGGCAAGGTTCCGAAAGGCAGAAGTGAAAAGTTTTCGAATGGCAGAAGAGGTGCTATGGCTATGGTGTTATAATTACGGGCTGCCCCACGGGTGTTTGAGCAGTTGGCGTAGCGCTACATAATGCATTGTTCTTCATGGCTGGGTTTCAAGGTTTGTCAAGACTGCATATACACTATTCCAGAGGGTTGTATTCGGGCTGTCGAGGATTCAAAGATGTGGTGTAGGTGCTGGGTGTATCAAGTACCGAAGGACGAAGGACCGGCTTGAAAACCTCTGGATACCCTGTTTCACGGTGTGCTTTGCTGTAGTTGTTGCAATGTCCAGGTAGAACTCCGAATCTTGAACCCTTGACCGAAAAGCCAAAGCAATATTCCAAGAACCTACCGGTAGCATTTAAACCACCATAGGGAAATCAAGAACACCTAAACCCACATTGTCAAAGTTTTGTAAACATTCAAAAAAGTAAACACCACAGTACTTCTTGTAAGAGGGAAAGTCACCTTAAGTAATCCATGGTAGGAACCAAACCAGGAAACATGCGACTCAGTAGCAAGTGCAACACGAGTGATAGTGAGAATCACGTCTACATGGGCAACACTTTAAAGCAGCAAGAGTAGCAAAACAACACCGTTGACGGTTGCACTGATATTACTGGTATAGACGATCAATACTATCCTAAAAGCCCCTAAACCCGCAGGCCTTGCATCTTTTCACGTCCGCGGCGGTGAAGAATGCAGCATGCTTCGGCGCCTCGGATCATTTTTTTCGGTTGATCGTCTTAGCTTTGGGTTGGGCGTTGGGGCTTTTGGACCGCAGGCGGACTGGAGGCATGTAGTTTTGCTTTGCAGGGTTGTGCCAATACTCCGCTTGAGTCGCGACAATCTGCGATATTTTGTCAGTGCAAAGCTCCTTGTCCTTTACTACACTTGGAGGTCCATGGGTAGTTATAGGTGGGGTTATGGGTAGTTATAAGTGGGTTATAAGTCCCCTAGTATGGGCTAGAACTATGGTTAGCTTACGTCATTGTAACCCCTTTAAACCCTATAGAACCCTTCAAAGGAACCCTAAACCCTACAGAACCCTTAAAAGGAACCCCAAACCCTATAGAACCCTTAAAGGAACCCTAAACCCTATAGAACCCTCAAAAGGAACCCTAAACCCTATAGAACCCTTAAGAGGAACCCTAAACCCTATAGAACCCTTCAAAGGAACCCTAAACCCTATAGAACCCTTCAAAGGAACCCTAAACCCTATAGAACCCTTAAAAGGAACCCTAAACCCTATAGAACCCTTCAAAGGAACCCTAAACCCTATAGAACCCTTCAAAGGAACCCTAAACCCTATAGAACCCTTAAAAGGAACCCTAAACCCTATAGAACCCTTCAAAGGAACCCTAAACCCTATAGAACCCTTAAAAGGAATCCTATTCCCTATAGAACCCTTAAAAGGACCCTAAACCCTATAGATAAACGGAATCCTCAACCCCTATAGCCCGACATATACCTACCCTAAAACCCTAATCCCAAAACCCTCTAGAACCCTTAAACAGAACCCTAAACCCTATAGAACCCCTTAGAAGGAACCTACACCCCTTTAGAACCCCACGTATAGCCCCACCATGAACCTCCAAGGCACGCTCCTCCACGCCTTCGCCTCGGCAGCGCGGTGGCATGAGGCGTCGCAGGGGCTTACGGGTTTAGGGGTTTAGGGTTTAGAGTTTGGGGTTTAGGGTTTAGGGGTTTAGGGGTGCAGGGTTCAAGGTTTAAGGTTTATGATTATGAGCCTCTATAACGCTTGATTAGGACTATGTTTCGGGGTTAGGCGTTTTGGGTTTCAGTTGGACCTGGACCTCAAATGAGTGCTTCAGTAAGAATGCGGCGTGTTTAGACTGATCAGGTTTGTGGGTTTAGGGCTTTACAGCTCGGGACTTCAGGGTTTGGGGGTTTGGTTTGCGGTCTAGATAAATGAATGTTCTTATTTATACATGTCTCTATATATATATATATATACGTGTGTGTGTGTCTGGAGTAATTTCGGTTTCAACCTTCGAGTGCTTCCTTTCCCGGGTTCATGTACAGCAAGCATTCCAGAGTCCATGTTGTAGCCCGGATGCAGACCACAAGGATTCGACCTTCTAGCATGGAGTGTGTTTGCGGTTAAGACCCGACATTCGTTGCTAATCTTAGCGCTGATCTTCCCAAAGCCTATACTATAAGCGAGGCCCTAGTGGCACTCATCGTTCTCGGGTTTTGGCAGCAGAAGCAGACCCACACCCTAAAATACAAAACGCTGAGAACCTGAACCCGATAGTAGCCCTTATAGCATCCTTCTTACGCAACTCCTTAATCGATTGATGAACCGTTGAAATCCTGAACTCTATAATTTAATAGCCCCTTTGGTATCCCTTTATATGTAAACCCGTAGTCCACTAATGAACCGTCAAAGTTCCCAACAGAAGGCTCTGGCATCGCTGACGGCTGCAGAGGCTCTTGTTTCCTATAGGATCTTATTCAAGATTTTGGGGCATAGAGCTTAAGGTTTATGCAAGGTGTCATATACGTTTGATCTTTGGAGTTGCTTCTCTACTGGGTTTAGGTTTTAGTTCAAACTTTCGTGGGAGCCTGAAGAGTTTCGAAAGTTTCTTACCGTGTTTAGCAGGGTTCCCATAGGATTTCATAAATGGGTGGTTGTCAAAATTATGGCCCCTTTTTGGTCCCTAATATAATACGGCACCTACTATTTAGGGTACCCCAAAAGGGACCCTAATTTCGACAACCACCCAAATGTAGGGCTCCCCTGGTTTTTCATACGGCCGCTATCGGGTTTTAGCAGGGTTCTCACAGCTTTGTTTTGGTTCCTGCACCTTTTGGGGGGGCATAAGGGCTTTAACTTTAAGGTCTAGGGCTCAGGGCTTGCAGTCTGGTGTACCGAATTGTGAGTCTGAAGATCCCCGAAACCTCGAACCCTTACTTGTCATGGCTCGATGTCCAGAGAACAGGCCCTGAACCCTAAACCCTAAACCCTTATTAGGGTTGAGGGTTTAGAGGTTTTAATCATACAGAGCAAGCCTTCCGCTGCCATCTGTTTGTGTACGGACGCCCGAGTACGATGTCTAGCACTGTTCACCGATACCTGGAGAAAGATCGCGCAGCCCGAAGAGTCAACCTTTGCGTGAACTCTCAACCATAAACTCCACACAGACGACCAGAAAGCTGAGACAGCATGGCCCTAAGATGTCCTAAGAGGGAGCTCGCCACAGCTTTTTGGTTATATACTTCTATTATGACCATGCCCAACCGAATGTTATGAACTTTCGTGTGAGCCTTAAAGAACGCAAGATGAACCCAAAGCCTGCCTGCCAGGATCCAGATATTGTGGCCTTCAACACCACTATCAATGCCTGCGGCGCCCTAAGATCATGGGGGACTTGGGTGTGAGATCTTTAAGGTGTTGCCCTAAGTATACAGATTTTATTACATACGTTTTGGGCCCAGAGGGCTTCTTGTTTGGTTCTTGGGTGAAAGAACCTAAGCATTTGTCGCAAGTATTCGTACTGCCACGACCACTCGCACTTCCAGCACCCTCCACTACCACTGCCACAACCAGCAGCACCACAATCAGCGCAACATCCACCACTACCGCGACAACTCTTCTGCAGCAACAACAGTAAAGCTGCTGCTGCTGCTGCTGCTGCTCCTAGTACTACAACAACTACACGACAACAACAACAACAACAACAGAAGCAACAACAACAACAACAACTACTACTACTACTACTGCAGCAACTGCAGCAACTGCTTTTCCTCCTCCGGCTTCTGCTGGAGCGACAACTTGTACCAGTACTGCTAGTACCACTGCTGCTGCTGCTGCTTCTGGTCTTCTTCTGCTTTCGCACCAGGCACCCGTGGTGCTGCGTGGCCCGCAGCGCTGGGCGTCTTCGCCGAAGCGGAGGCACGGAGGCCCTGGAGGGTTTGGGGTTCTCACAGGGTTTCATTTCATGGAGTTCTGCAGAGTTGAGGCCCTCAAGGTTTGGGGTTCACAAGGGATAATGTTTAGAGGGCATGGGGCTATTCAGTATTTCGAGCTTTTGGTTGAAGTTTTCAATGTTCTGGGATTTGGGGTCCGGATATTGAAATACGTGACGGGCGCGATAACTTGTTGTGGCAGTCTGCAGGTGCTGCTGAACGACTCTATACTTACTTCTGTTGTCGTGGCAAAGGAGTCAGTTTAGTCATTATGGGCGAGATAGGGCATGATGGAGTTGTGCCGGCGTTGAAGTGAAGCTTTTGGAAGTCTCCAGCTGATTTCTGCTGTCGAGTTCCTGCGACGAACTAACAGTACGCTGTGGCCGCTGTGGTCCTACTGTTGTATCTTTCTGGTGCTGATTAGCGTCTTCTGCTGCTTTGCCAGTGCAGCTGCTGGACAGACATACTTGCTGAGCCCCTGAAGCTTTGGGTAAGTAGTGCAGAACCAGCAGCCCCACAACCCTTACAAAGAGACAACAACAAACACATGAACCCCCGAGCCTGGGACGGAGGTTGCCGGCAACCAGCATCACCTACAACACGACAGCCACGGCTTGTGAGGTCCCCAGAGACAGTCCGAAAGGTTCAGGGTTTAAGTGTTCAGCATTTTTCAAGGCTGTTTTTTCACAGGTATTTATATGGTTTAAGTGTTCAGAATTGTTCAAGGTTTTTTTTCTCACAGGTTTTTGTATAATTTCCTTGTAGCTTTTGGTGTCAGGTTTGTTCTGCGAGCATTTACTGGTTCCAGACCGTGTCTGGCTGTTTTGGGGTCTCCAGGTGCGATCACAAAGTCAAAACTGCGCTCAGGGCTTGAAGGGGTAATGACGAACAAGCCTGCTTCTATTACCCCTCCAGATGGATCCGTATAAAGATCCCCATACAAGTATGAAGCCAAGGCTTCTCAATCAGGTTCCGAAGCTACTCTTGTCAAGCAACATATGTATATGTATATATACATCACACTGTCAACCGAGATAGGACCCTGCTGAACCTTACTCGAACCCAAACGGGCACCAGAGGCCGCATTATCAGCTTCTAGGCACGATGTTGCTGAGCTTGTTTCTCCAGGCAGTTCAGGTGAGGATGTGGAGCTGCGTTTTGTGTCTTCAGCTTCAGGGCACGATGCAGCACTTGAGCACAAAAGAGTTGGGGTATCAGGATTGCTGGTGAGTGGTGTAGGAGGAGTAGCTAGAGGCTTGGCCGAGATATGATGTAAGACTTGGTGTTTGTAGAGTTGGAGGTGCACGGGTTGCAGGTGTTGAGTTAATGCTGCAGCCGAACAAAGCTATGATCGTGCGTCCCACGCCCGATTCAAGTTCCCAAACCTTCCACCACTGGATGCTAAACCGTGCTTAGAGGATCAGGGAGCTTAGGGAAGACGACTCTACCTACCTTAATCGGGGTTGCAAGTACTTCTAAGTTTAGACCTGAAGCCCTACAAACAATCACGTAGAGCCTGTGGCAACCTTACAGAGGCCCAAACCCCTAAACCCAGAGAGCCCAATACCCCTTATTAAGGAATATAGCTTAAATCATAATATGAAGCCCCTTATAATTTAAGGTATATTGCTTAATTAAGGGGTATTGGGCTCTCTGGGGACCCTAAACCAATAAGCCTGTACACCTTCGAACTCAGACACCCAGGTCTCCGTGGCAGCCTCTGGCACGTTGCCATGGAGCTTGCACGGCGTGGCGAGGAAGTGGAAGCCGAAGGCGAGTGCAGACTCTCCGCAAAGTGGTACTGCTACTCCCCTAAACCCTAAACCGAGCCCTAAACCCTAAGCCTCAAACCCTAAACCCTCCGGAGGCGTGAAAGACGGTAAAAAAGAGCTCAAAAAAAAGGCTCCTCCTAGTCCTGCCGCTGCTGACCTGCAGGCGCCAGCCCGGCGTCGCTCGGAGCAGCGCTGGCCTCGTGTGAGCGAGCCAGCCTCTGGGACAAGGCTGCCACTTTAATGTAGGAGCCTTAATAATTCGAATAGGGTTTTGGGGTGACCTTATCATACTTATAATATAATATACCCCTTATTGAGGCCCCTCCTACATTACGCTCTTTCGATGTTTAGTGTTTAGGGTTACATATTAGGGCTGAAGGGGTGTAGGGGTCTAGGTGATTGGGGGGCGGGGCTGGTGGTTCTAAATCCATCAGGCAGCTCCCAAACCACCCCCACATCGTTAATTTGTGCAGCAAATCTTGGAAGATTCTGTTTCGTCACTTGGTCCTGCATGGCTTGCCTCATGGTTGCGAACTCCCAGCTCGCGCAGGCTAAAACCTATTCGTCTCTTCCTCGAATGCTTTCTTGGAGTTGGCGGCTGCTAACGCAGCCTCTAAACGTCCGTAAACCCTCAAACCCTACACCTCAAACCCTAAACCCCTCGTTCGAAAGACTTAGTCCCTGCATCAAGAGTTTGGGGTCTCTGCTTGCGGATCGGTGCAGGCGATATGGCTTCTCTACCAAGCTGGGACCACAGATTCCTGGGTCTCTCGGCAAGAACCTACTTAAAGGATCATGGGACTTAGTAACTAGGGTTCCTTAAAGGGCTCCTTTAAAGGGATCTATAGGGGTTCTACCATAAGAGGGATTCTAGAGTCTACTTAAAGGATCATGGGACTTAGTAACTGGGGTTATAATTAGGGTAACTATACTTATAACCCCAATTAAGGTAATTATAACCTTACTTACTAAGTCCCATGATCCTCCAAGTAGAGTTTACGGTTTAGGAATGAAGGTTTGGGGTCTAGGGTTGGGTGATCTTGTGGATTGTATACCCTGAGGGTCCATGTACCCATTTATCATGGACGTTTGCCTTCGAGTACCTTAATGCAAGGCATGTGCTCCATGGGTACATACACCCTTCTACCCCAAATATCCCTAAGTCTTCATGGGACCCATATAAGAATCCCCTTAAGGGATCCGTTTTTCAGCAGGTGGACCCTTTAAGATATGGTGGCATCCCTTGGGTTCTGTTAGCAGAGCACTGGTCTAAGGGCGAAGGCTGAGAAATGTTGATGTCGTCCTATCGTGCTGGTCACAGCCCTTGCTTGATCCATGGATTCATGGATGTTGTTGGTCCCAGAAGTGTCCCGCATGACCTGCAGGCTGAGGCTAAGTGGTCGGAGTTTGTAGCATCACAGGCGCTCCGTTGCTGTCATAGCAACAGGTACCACGTTCCTGAATGAACTTGCACACTTCAGGTCGGAACAGCGGAACCACCAAACAAATTACCCAAGCCCAACTTCAAGCCCTAAGCCATAAGTTGCAAACCCTGCACCCTGCACCCAAATCCCCAAACCTTACACCCTAAGCTTCAAAAGCCTTAGGGTTTAGGGTTTTAATCCTTGCAAGGACGTAGCAGCTGGGGGCTCGGCCGTTGCCAGCTGCGGTGCCCTGCAGTGGGCGCAGGAAGCCTGAACCAATGGGGCCGCACCACGATCTCTATGGGCTACCCTACAGCCCAGAAGCTTTATAAGCTCAAAGCCGTACTGGGTCTTGGTTTTTGGAGGGACGTAGTATCACAACAGCTTCCTAGTGTGGTGCTTTAGCGCTTGAGGATTTGCTGCGTAGGACCTATGCCTTAGGGCCAGGGTGTTTTTGTGCCGGAAGCGCATGCACGCGGCGACAGTTTCAATTGTTACAGTATTCCTCGGATCATGAATCCATCAGGCCTTTATCGAAGCAAGCGCTGCATGATACCTAACCGTCCAAGTCACAAAGTCTTAGCATGGCAGGCTTTGGAAACCCTAACCCTGTAAACCCTTAGCGGCACCTGAAGGCCAAATCCTACATCCAGAAAGCCGCGGCATGTGTTTTAGCGCTAGACTAAACCTCGAAGCCCTCTACTCAACCTATATCTTCAAACCGTCACATGGGTGGTTGTCAAAATTAGGGTCCCTTTTCGGGTACCCTAAATAATAGGTGCCGTATTATATTAAGGACCCAAAACGGTACCCCAATTTTGACAACCACCCACATCTTTAGCATTGTTTTGGTCACGTGCTTTCAGCTCGAAGCTCCGTACCTTGAAACACAGCTGAAACTCGAAATACCAACGCCTGAACGGAAGCACCCGGCCCTAAGCCCCGAACTCGGACAGTCTTTGAAACCAGAAACCTCAAAACCACAAACCGATAAGCCGTCAGCCTTACCCTAACCCTCCAGGTACTTACTATATAGGGTGCTAGAGCCCCTAGGGCCCCATATATTAGGTACCTGGAGGGTTAGGGTTAAGCTCTGGATTATTCAACCGAAAAGGCGCTGTCGCTCTTTGAGACCCTCTCCAGCTATGCTCTGGTGGACTACGTTCCCGGGCTGTCTTCGGTGTAGGATCTTGGGATCTTTGGGGGCTTCTGGGTATGAGGGCCGCTTAGAGCAGAGACGTCGTAGTCGTAGTAACGTAGTATTCAGGGATACAAAGACAGTTTAGCCTCTTTTTTCTGAGGTCCCCTGGTGGGGATTGTAGAGGTTGGCAGTTTGGATCAGTAAGGTTTTGTTAGTTTTGTGTTTGGGTGGTTGGCTTTCGCAGAGGCAGGGGCTTCAGACAATCGCAGAGGTTTAAGGTGGCCCTCTGGCGATCCCTGTGACAAGGGGCTCTCCTACATCTCCTTTATAGTGACTCCCGGGTTTGTATTAGGGAATTTGGGGGCTGTTGAGCAAGGCTTTTGCACGGCTTGGGAGGCTTCCGGTGCTAAGGGCAATTCTGACACTTTTACACTGACATCACGGAAGACTGGACCTCAAGCCCATCCCAAGAACCCATACCCGAAAATTAGGGGTACCTTATTTGGGGTCCTTATAAGAAGGATCTTACTTTAGGGTACTATATTAGGGTCCCCTATTTTCGGAAACTCCCATATCCCCAGCTGTCAGGTAACCCGGAGCAGTCTAGTGACGGTTTGCCGACGGGCCTGGCAGTGGCTACTGATCTGAACGCTCAGCAAGTTTAGGCTTAAGGCCTATAGGGCCTAGGTTTGCCGGCTTTCGGCTTTTGGTTACTGGTTGCGAGTTTCAGGGCTCTTTGCAACTTACGTTTGAGGGGTTTCTTGGATTTCTTGGGATCGTTGTTGTTCAATATGGTGATGTGGTGTTGAATTGGCTTCTGTGTTTGTGCTGCCTATTTTGCATGTGGTTGCACGAACCAACCAGAACCCAGTTTCTCTTCAAGCAGAGTTTTTGTAGAACAAATGGTCGGAGGCTGCACGGCAAGGCGGTGGGTTTTGCATTGGCGGTTTCGAATGTCGAGTATGGTGAAGCAGGGCGGTGGTCGGGCGGTGGTCGTCTCGGTCGTTGTACAATGCACCAACCGTCATTCCGCTATACTCTCGGCATGATTGCGACTGAAAAAATACTGCATCAAATCAACATGAAAACCTTGAAGCGTTCCTGCAAAACCCAAGTACTGACGAAACAAACCCATCCCAACAAACCCTTAAACCCCGAAACCCTAAACCCCTATAGTAGCCTGAAGCGCTAATCTCATCCCAACTATACCCTAAGCCACGAAACCCGAAGCCCCTAACCATATAAGCGCCAATTTAAGCCAGCTGACATCCTAAACCCCTAAGCCCTAAACCCTAAACCCTCAACTCTTAAACCCTAAACCCCTAAGCCCTAAATCCTAACCCAAGCCCCTGACACAAGGAGACTTTCTCATAGTTGGGTAGCACTTTACATTTTTATGGGTACTTTAACCCAACAAGGAATAAACATTTAAATCTATATGCAATCCCAACCATGAACTAGACCCCCAACTACCGTCTAATAATATACCTCAACCCCTATAGATCCCTTAAAGGAACCGTATAGTACCCTTTAAAGGAACCCTATAGTACCCTTAACGGAACCCGATAGTACCCTTTAAAGGAACCCTACAGTACCCTTAACGGAACCCGATAGTACCCTTTAAAGGAACCCTATAGTACCCTTAAAGGAACCCTATAGTACCCTTTTCAGGAGAACCCTTTTTTCCCTAAGCCCTAAACCCCTAAGCCCTAAACCCTAAACCCTTAAAGGTTCCTTTAAAGGAGAACTGCTGCGGCCCTGGCGGCTTCGCCGGCTGCGGACCCAGCGACCATCGCCCTGGGCATCGACGTCTGCGAGGTGCTTTGAGGGTTTAGGGTTCCTTTAAGGATTCCTTGGAGGGTTTAGGCTTTAAGGGTTTAGGCTTTAGGGGTTAAGGGTTTAGAGTTTAGGGTTAAAGGGTTTAGCGTTCTCCAAGGATTCCTTTAAGTTTTCAGGGTCCTTTCAAGGATTCCTTTGAGGGTTGAGGGTTCCTTCAAGGGTTGGGTGCGTTCAGTGGGCGTCTATGAGGGGTTCTCTAGGGTGCGATAGCATTTACACGGCTTCATGGGGGTTTCTGTGGGGTATACTGGTTCACAAGGGCATTGATACGGGTTTGGAACGAGTTTTAGAAGGGCTGCATAAGGGTTCCCGCAAGGGTGTCTGCAGGATGTTCTCCATTTCAACCGGGCTTAGTTCGGTGTGAACAGGGTTTTAACAAGGCCCACCTAGCCCGTGGCAGAATTTCATATTATATGAGATGTTGATCATCTGGCTTTCTCCGAGCTCTTGTCAGGCAGGCAGCTATACGGTTTTATAAGGTCGTAGCAAGGTCTTATGTGGTGGCGTAGGGATTCAATAAGGTTTGGTAGGGTTCTCGTCAGGGACCTGAAGCTAACACCCTAAACCCTAAACCCTAGAACCCCAAGCCCTGAAGCTGTGAAGCCTAAAACCCGCAAGCGAGTGAGTATGCGGGACGTTTATGAGTGTCCCTAAGGGTCCATGTACTCATATAGTATATACATTGGCCTTAATGTATTCCCTATTTAGGTACTTTGGGACCCATGTATCTCTATATGGGTACATGGACCCTTAGAGTGTCTTCACACCGTGCAAGCCTCTATGAGGCGGGCTGACGCTGCACGCAGAAAAGGCCGCTGCACCCTAAAAACCTGGACCTCCAACGTATGTAGAATAATAGCCTTTTGTAGGTTTTGGGGGCCATTATTTTACCTACTTTTGGGGGTCTAGGAAAGTAAACCCTAAACCCTAAACCCTAAAAAAAAAGAAAACGAAAGCAAGCCCCTCAACCCTGAACCACGCCTGCTAGGCAGCTCAAGCTCCAAACTTCCACCGGCAAAGGCCTGGTTCCTTTCTCTGGAAGTGGTTCTAGCGAGGTTGCTTTACTGGGCTTTGGAGTACCATAACTTTAATACGGTTTTCGGGACCTGTTACTGAAAGGGAGCCATTGTGAAATAAAAGTCTATACTTTTTTCTCCCTGGCTACTTCAAAGCCGAGTAGGGTTTGGGGGGATTAACTTGAAGCTTGTTGAAGAGCAACAGGCAAAAACATGACGACGTAGTCAGGCTCCTCGAAATCCTGCGGTTAGAAGGCTAGGTCTGCAGATGTGACGTTACTTGCTTGCCTGAACGGTCCTGGACTTGGTAAGGAGGATTACATGTGCAATAAGCGGGATTGTAAGTATGTAGTTCATGTAAATATCTTATGGCCCTACTTTCTGAGGCTAAGTTGCTTGATTCTCCAAGACTGTTAGAGCAACTCCGTTAGCCGAAGGACGCTCCCCAAACGTGTGGTTGGCGGGCCCAATTTAACACCTTAACCTTCTGCCCCCTCGAGGTGTCAAGCTCCATATGTTCACCCCCCTGAACCCTCAGCTCCTTTCTGAGTAGAAAGTGGGAGGGACTTGGGGGTGGAGGCTACGGCGCTGCCTAATCCGCCGTGCTGTGGGCACCACGGTCAAAGACCCAGGCGGTGCTGCAAAAGGTCTTGGCTGACCTTCTGGGTTTTTGAGCCTTGTGCTTTGCATTTTTGTTTCGGGTCTTCGGGCCGAAACCCTGTTTGATGTATTTCCGTCGTGAAGTTGTCGAAGCCTGTGTTCCCCTAAATTCTAAACCCTGAACCCTAAACCCTAAATCCTAAACCCTGAACCCAGGAGAATGTGTTGAAGGGACGCGACGGAAGGCTAATGCAAGGAGGAGTCAAAAAGGCCACAGTCCTGACACCGCAGGACCTGGTTCGGATTCTGGTGTTCTTGTTTCAACTAGACCTGGGCGTGGCACAAATTTGCCTGTGGGCTTACTTGTCCTGCGCCCGGATCGTAGAGGTCCTTACGGCCAGCATGGATGTGAAGGGCAATCGTTTCAGAGTCAACAAGGAGCAGGGCATCATGCACATGTTGAGAATCCAGAAGAAGGGTGGTAAGGTCAAAGACGCCAAAGCTTCGATGTTGCTGAAGACGGAACATGAGGAGAAGGAGTTCTTGGAGAGGATCGCAAAAAGCAATCTTTTCGAACTGATTGAGACACCTCCCTTCGAGAACCGATGGAGTGATGCCGACTCGTTCGTGAGGAGGCTCAAAGGACTCCTGAAAGGCACACAGTGGGAATATATGAACATTACAGGGAACACGTTCCGACGTTGCCGCATAACTCACCTCGCCGACCAAAGCCCGCCATAGGCGGAAGCCAATGTGCCCAAGGACGACTGGATATGTTGTCGCACTGGTTATCGCACTGCCACTGTAATGTGGGGTTATATTGATGCAAACTCTGTGGCGACCACTGCCAAGAGGGCAGCATGGTCCGAATCTCCTGCACGTCGGACCGTCGGCACCGTTGCCTTCGTGAGGTCGCACGGTCGCCGAATTGGGAGGTGGCGGACCACATCCACGTTCACCTGGCCTGCTCTTCTGGGCGCCTTGGGCACGCCAAGGATGGGCTGGAAGGCTTGCAGGCCAGAGCCACCCGCCACAACCTTTCACGCCTCACCCCGAGCCAAGTGTCTTCCTCCGCACAGGTTTGGAGGGACCGAGGCTTCACACGTCTGTCGGGAGCATTGGGCGTGATGTTCAACATGGATGATATATTCGTTCTATCCGACCCGGTTTTCGATGTAACTGGCCCCTGTTTGATACGGGCTTTCACTCACCAAAAAACAAGAAAGCAGAGTTCCCTTTGTGATTTGGCTCAATATGAGGCACAAATTCGGCCAGCCTGTTTACATGCTAGAATTACCTGAATCATTAGAGAGAGAGAGAGAGACACACAGAGACACAGAGAGAGCAACCAAAACACGGATTTCAAGCGAATTTGAAGCGAAATGAAGCAAATATTTCACACGAACTGGAAGCGAGCTTGAACATTTCTTGGAGGAATCCACATATATGTGCAACAAGCAAATTAAGACTTTTGATTATTTCTGAACACCTTTCCATAGGAAACTTAAAACTTTGCTCTGGAGCGCAAGACAAACGAGATTTACACAGCAATATGCACATGTATATATATATATATATATGATATACACACATTCCCAGGAAATTTAAACTTTGCTCTGGAGCGCAAGACAAACGAGATTTACACAGCAATATGCACATGTATATATATATATATATATGATATACACACATTCCCAGGAAATTTAAACTTTGCTCTGGAGCGCAAGACAAACGAGATTTACACAGCAATATGCACATGTATATATATATATATATTATATGCATATATATATACACACATACATATGTATATGTATATAGACATATATATATATATATATATATATTATATTATATGTATATATATATATGAATATGTACACATGTGTAAATATATTATATATATATATACATATATATATATGTACATAGATACCAATGTACATATATATATATACATATAGGTACATATATAATAAGTATATATATATAGTTGTATACATATATATATATATGTATATATATATATATATATGTATATATATATATATAGCAGCCTTCTTGTTCTGCAATGCAGCAGTGTCGTTGCCTGTGGTGCTGAAGAGCATCTGTGGTGCTGATGAGTGCCATCAGATTTTCAGTGGTGCTGATGAGTNTATATATATATATATAGCAGCCTTCTTGTTCTGCAATGCAGCAGTGTCGTTGCCTGTGGTGCTGAAGAGCATCTGTGGTGCTGATGAGTGCCATCAGATTTTCAGTGGTGCTGATGAGTACCAGTGGTGCTGAAGAGTACCTGCAGCATCATGACTGGGGTTCGGGGTTCATTTACAACCCAATGTAAGAAAGCCCGACAGTCTAGTCCCATGGGGTTCGGGGGTAGACTCTGCACGGATTCCCGATATCACGCCTGCTTAGCATGCATGCATACTCTGGATTAGTTTAGGATCTCAGTGTGAGACCCTTCAAAGAATCCTGATATCAAGGTTGCTTAGCAGGATTTCCAGGGATAGAGGCGTGAATTTGTCGTGGTTGCGGTACAGTCTTCCCAGCCCCTTCGGTCCTCTTCGCAGGACTCTGCTCAGCCTGGCCGCTCAGTCAGGCGGGGACACTAGCTTGTTGGAGTCTCGGACTTCTTCTCGGCCAGCATTGTTTTTGAAACCACCAGCCCCGAATCATCTTGCTTCCATAGCCATAGGTACATAGGTACACATGTATACATGTATATATGTCCAGGTACTTCCCAAGACAAGCCCCTGCGGTCCTTCAGCCAGGACTTAAAGGCAAAGATGACGCCAGCCAGGAGCTTGGTTCAGAGCCTGGCTGGCATTGGGTAGGGCTGGGTTAAGTAGGAGATTGGCACTTAGAACTTATTAGAGTGTGCAACTCACATGCCACTCTTCAGCAGCGCAGTACAAGTCTGGGAATCAGGCGGGGACACTAGCTCGTTGGAGTCTCGGATTTCTTCTCGGCCAGCATTGTTTTGAACCCACCAGCCCCGACTTGCTTGATCCCATAGCCGGCACTGTTCATAAGTGCACCATCTGATTCTGATGCAGAGCTGGGAATCCAGCTATTAAATTATTTTGCGGCCATAAAGACTAAGAAGATCTCAGGAAATAAAGCAGAGCACCTGCTCCTCCGTTGCCTCCTTCTTCTGCATCTCGTCCTTCTGCCTATACTGCCGGAGCTGCCGGCGCCAAATGCATGCCTGTCTCTCCCAAGGTCTCTTCCGGGTGTATGCCGTAACTTCGGGGGTTTGGCATCGCACATTTGTAGGGCACATATTGGCCTCTGCAGCTTTCATGTGTTTGTACTCCGGTGTCTGCTTCAGCCTCTGCACGAAGTTTGCTCTNGTGTATGCCGTAACTTCGGGGGTTTGGCATCGCACATTTGTAGGGCACATATTGGCCTCTGCAGCTTTCATGTGTTTGTACTCCGGTGTCTGCTTCAGCCTCTGCACGAAGTTTGCTCTCTTCTGTGACCGCAGCTTACATGCCTGGCACTGCTGGTGCAGCGGACAGTCCATGTCCATCGGACACGTGTAGAGAGCCTTCGACATTGCAGCGAGAAGTCGCAGAGAAACAAGTCCAAGGNTCTGTGACCGCAGCTTACATGCCTGGCACTGCTGGTGCAGCGGACAGTCCATGTCCATCGGACACGTGTAGAGAGCCTTCGACATTGCAGCGAGAAGTCGCAGAGAAACAAGTCCAAGGCCTCAAACCAACTCGAGCAATGAACGCAGCGGATGCAACCCAATCAAAAGCCAGTGGCCCCATCCTTAAATCCTGCTCTGCCAGGTTGTGGCCCAATGCCAGGCTGGGTCATGGGGGGAGTCTCTGAGACCTAGTCACATGCCAGTCTTCAGCAGCGCAGTACAAGTCTGGGAATTAATGAAGAGTCAGAAGCCACTCTTCAGCAGCACATCATGCAACCATGCATTCACTTGCTGTGACAGCACATCCATCCCAAGCTTCTTTCTGATTCTCTGACCGAGCCTTCTGCCGTCCACAGCCTCAGTTTGCAGACACATTGAATTGCCCGCAATGTGAAGCAGGCGACTATCATCATGACAGCGAGCGCTAGCAATCTGGCTGACACTGAATTGACATGAGGAGCGCCGGGCTCAGCACAGAAAGCGTCTCTCCGAGCCTGAGTTTGCAGACACATGCTAAGTTCTGGGACTCCAAATTGGGGTTGGAAGCATTCGAAATGTAATCCAGTTCGGTCAGCTAGTAAACCTGCAAGCCCAACTATGCCCCAAATCCCAAATCCCAAATCCACCACAGATAACAGTGTTTCATGTGCCACAGTCCGACGCTGAGGCTTTCACGACTGGTTCCACAAGGCCTGGAGGTCGTTGAGCAGTGAGTTGCACCTGTGCTGCTGAAGAGCGGCGTGTCACTGAGCTGTAGTGCTGAAGAGTGCTTTCTTCGTGCCGCTATGTAGCAACCTCTCAGACATGCTGTTGGCTACTCCTCTTCCCAGGACCGGCCTTCAGAGCAGCGCCGAAGATGATGAGGTTCCTTGGCAATCAAAGAGGCAGCAGGCCACATGTAAAAAGGGATGGCAGCTTCTGCTTTGTGAATGTTGCGGAGGTGCAAGCAAATCAGCTCATTTTTTTGTGCGCCCAAAGCGATCGATCGCCCTGCACTGGGTGTTCTCGTTGTCATCCAAGCCATCACATCATTTGCTGGCCTGGCCGAAATATTTTGTCTTGACTCCTTATGTTTNCACTGGGTGTTCTCGTTGTCATCCAAGCCATCACATCATTTGCTGGCCTGGCCGAAATATTTTGTCTTGACTCCTTATGTTTGATAAGGCATCCATTGAAAAGCCCACCTTCTCCTTCTCCTTCTTCTTCTTTGGAAGCGGCTGCTCCGTTACCTCTGTCACATCCTGCAAGTAAGGCTGACAATTGTTTTTAGCACAGTTTGCTTATGATGGGATAGGACTGCATTAAAATCTGCCTTCTTCTCGGAGCCCGTTGCCATCTCCGGCACTGTTCGCTTGGCNCTGACAATTGTTTTTAGCACAGTTTGCTTATGATGGGATAGGACTGCATTAAAATCTGCCTTCTTCTCGGAGCCCGTTGCCATCTCCGGCACTGTTCGCTTGGCTGACGCAGATCTCGTTTTCGGGACCTGCCGTGCTATGATTAAGCTTTATGCCAACTCCAGGCAATTGTCGGAGTGCGCGAGACAGCCAGCCTTCTTGGCTTCCGCCGCATCCTCCTGCTTCTTCTTGTCCGAAGCTCTGACTTTTTCCACCTGCCATGATGCCAGGGTCTAAACTGATGCTACTGAAATCAGCCTCCGGGTACTTGCGGCTCACCTGCTGCATCTGCTCTTCTGGCGTGAGGTCCGCCTTCAAGAAGAGTGTCACAAGGTTTCACAACTTGCTTAAAGATTATCGGAATCTCGGCTGGTGGTCTAGCCTCACTCTTAAACGACAGTGGCCTTCGGAGGATCTGCTTGTGCGGGAGGCTTCGTTGGATCCTGCATTAGGGTCGGCAGGCTGCAAAATTAAAACCAATAGCTTCTTGGGATGCGTTCAGTTGCCGAAACGGGAGGGGCTTTGGCCCTTATGACAACAGCCGCCGACTTCGTGGCCTCCTCCTCTTTCTTCACACCGCCCTTTTCTTGGAGGTCCTGGTCGGCTCCAATCACACACGGAAGCTCAAAAAAGGACAATGTAAGAACCCCACACTGCAATAAAACATGCGAACCTGTCTGAGTCTGCCCATGGGTCCTGCAGCTTTTCCTGCCACTCGTTCGCCGAGTTTTTCCAGAACTCTCTGGACGCCTTCAGCTCCGACGCCTCCGCCTGCAGCTTCACCAGCTCTGTCTTTCTGGCGCTTGTCCTCCTCCTCGTTGTTCTGTTTGTCGTAAAACTCCTCCATTCTGACCCTCTGCTTGTCCAGCTGCACCTTCAGCTCGTTCTGGTAGAAGGCCTCCATGTCATCCCTGGTCTTTTTCTGCAGCTGCTGCAACTTCCCCGTCTCTTGCTCCAAGCGGGCCTGCCAGGAGTCGTTCGCGAAAGCGAGTGCAGCCGCCTTGTCTGACTCGGCTGTTGCCTGGAGGGCTCTCCTCTCCGTGTCGAAAGCCAACTCCTGGTTCGCCTTCAACGCCTCCATCTCCGCGGCGTGGATGCTCTCCAGCGACTCTTTCACCTTGTGCGAGAACTCTCTCCGCATCTGCTGCGTGTTTTTCATTCTCGCGCCGCCACCTTTGCCGCCTCGAACTTGGCCTTCAGTTTCATGGCGCCGTCGGAAGTCGTTCATGAAACGGATGACGTCCTCGTCCTGCGCCCTCCGCGGTCCTTGCTCCGGCACTGCTTTCGGACGAGGCGGGCCTTCTCGAGGTTCTGGAGGCTGGCCTGGTGGCTCGGGCTCAGGAGGAGGCATGGCTGCACCCTGCCCATTGCCCTGAGGCTCATGAGGTGGTCCCGGAAGTGGCGGTGGGCCTGGGGCAGATGCACGCTGGCCCCAACACCCATAGCCGGTGTTCTCCCATTTCTCCCAGCGCCAATCAGACATGGTCTTCTCGGAGCTTACACCATTAAGCATGTGATGCCCATAGAATGCAAACCTCACTGAATGCGGATAGCTGTACCATGACTGTGTGCCCTCAGCCTTAAAACTTAATCCAGACTGGACTGAACCCTAGGGTCTGCGACTAAAGAATTTGATTTGGCAAGGATGATGGAACCAGAACTTGGAACACATACGTTGCGGTGATGAAAACTCGACACAGCAGCAGACTGAATAAGGCCACTCTTCAGCAGCACAGCGAGACACGACAAGAACCCAACACAGCTCAAACTCCGGAACTACTGCTGCATCTCAGGTTGACTCACTGCTCACTGAGTCTTCGGCTGCCCCTGAGATGATTTCAGCGAGGAACTTGGATTACAACCTGGCCAGGGTTCAGTTCAGTTGCAGAAGATTGGTGCTTGGGATTGGGGAAGCAAGATGCCACTCTTCAGCAGCACAGCACAAGCTTGAGAACCGAATACACGAGATATCTTCAGCAGCAGAGCGCCACTCTTCAGCAGCACAGCGCAAGTTCGAGAACCGAATACACGAGATATCTTCAGCAGCAGAGCGGGCAAGTATGACTGTGCATCCCAGGTTATTTCTCTGACCGAGCCTTGTTCGGTCCAGTGGGTGTGTTGCCTCAGACTCAGCTATGATTACAGGTTCGACCCTCAGAAGAATGTCGTTTCTGTGGGGCTGAGGAGTCCGGTTTCTGTGGTGCTGAAGAGTGCTTGATGCATGCTCAGAGAAGTGAAGACATGTGCAAACTTCAAGAGGCACCAGTGTGATTTGGTTTACTGCGCCTGGGTCTTGACATAGTTTCAAAGCTGGGCCAAGGTCGAGATGTGATCATCTTCGAGCAGGGCCCGTCAGAGCCTCACTGAGTCCATGAACATCACACCGTAAAGAAGCTGTGGTGCTGCAGAGTGCCTTGACTTAAACCTAATAGGCCCTGAGGTGCTGCAGAGTGCCTTGCCAGTGTTTGCTGTGAGTTTGTTCTGGCTTGTTGGCGTGTGGTCTGCGATCTGCGTGTTTGTGTGTGGTAACTCTCCCTAACTCTGCGTCTGCCTCTTAGTCTACACCGAAATTGGGTAGTCGCACAGAAACGAGGTTAGGTACTCTTCAGCACCACAGAGCACTTCAAGCTCTAACCACTGAGTCTTCGGCTCTGCCACAACCAGGCCCCACAACCTGGACTGGAGAGCTGTTCATGGGAAGGAGATTTAACTAGCAGGGGCAGGTTCTGCAACTCAAATGCCACTCTTCAGCAGCACAGTTCGAGATCGGGAAATGCGGGGAGTCACAGACAGACTCAGAGCAGAGGATAGGTACTCTTCAGCACCACAGATGNCAGGGGCAGGTTCTGCAACTCAAATGCCACTCTTCAGCAGCACAGTTCGAGATCGGGAAATGCGGGGAGTCACAGACAGACTCAGAGCAGAGGATAGGTACTCTTCAGCACCACAGATGACAGTATTTCATATGCAGCACTTGGCGGCTGAGGCTCTCGCCGCTGGTTCCAGAAGGCCTGGAGATCAAGCGTATGCATGATTCTCAATGCTGCTTGGCAGGCAGGCGAGCACACTGCCAAATCAAAGACTCAGCTCGAGACGCAGTGTCTCATTCTGAAGGGCGGAGTGTCACTGAGCTGTGGTGCTGAAGAGTGCCCTATGTGTGCCCCTGTGTAGCAACTAACAGACATTCTCCTAATGCTTGCCTACTCCTGCTCATCTTTGCATTCAATATGTGTTGGGTTTCAAGACTGAGCAATGACAGGTCCGGCCTTCAGAGCAGCGCTGAAGATGATGAGGTTCCTTGGCAATCANGCATTCAATATGTGTTGGGTTTCAAGACTGAGCAATGACAGGTCCGGCCTTCAGAGCAGCGCTGAAGATGATGAGGTTCCTTGGCAATCAAAGAGGCAGGCCACATGTAAAAAGGTATGGCAGCTTCTGCTGTGTGAATGTTGCGGAGGTGCATGCAAATCAGCTCATTTTTTTGTGCGCCCAAAGCGATCGCCCTGCACTGGGTGTTCTCGTTGTCTGTCATCCATGCCATCACATCATTTGCTGGCCTGGCCGAAATATTTTGTCTTGACTCCTTATGTTTTGATAAGGCATCCATTGAAAAGCCCACCTTCTCTTTCTCCTTCTTCTTCTTCTTCTTTGGAGGCGGCTGCTCCGTTACCAACGTCAAATCCTGCCAAGGCTGACAATTTGTTTAGCACAGTTTGCTTATTATNATTGAAAAGCCCACCTTCTCTTTCTCCTTCTTCTTCTTCTTCTTTGGAGGCGGCTGCTCCGTTACCAACGTCAAATCCTGCCAAGGCTGACAATTTGTTTAGCACAGTTTGCTTATTATGATGGGATAGGACTGCATGAAAACCTGCCTTCGCGGAGCCCGTTGCCATCTCTGCCGGAAGCGGCTGCTCCGTTACCACCGTCAAATCCTGTCAAGGCTGACAATTTTTTTAGCACAGTTTGCTTATTATGATGGGATAGGACTGCATTAAANGTTTGCTGTGAGTTTGTTCTGGCTTGTTGGCGTGTGGTCTGCGATCTGCGTGTTTGTGTGTGGTAACTCTCCCTAACTCTGCGTCTGCCTCTTAGTCTACACCGAAATTGGGTAGTCGCGCAGAAACGAGGTTAGGTACTCTTCAGCACCACAGAGCACTTCAAGTTCTAACCACTGAGTCTTCGGCTCTGCCACAACCAGGCCCCACAACCTGGACTGGAGAGCTGTTCATGGGAAGGNGCAGGTTCTGCAACTCAAATGCCACTCTTCAGCAGCACAGTTCGAGATCGGGAAATGCGGGGAGTCACAGACAGACTCAGAGCAGAGGATAGGTACTCTTCAGCACCACAGATGGCAGTATTTCATATGCAGCACTTGGCGGCTGAGGCTCTCGCCACTGGTTCCACAAGGCCTGGAGATCAAGCGTATGCATGATTCTGAGGCAATGCTGCTTGGCAGGCAGGCGAGCACACTGCCAAATTCAAAGACTCAGCTCGAGACGCAGGGTCTCGCTGTTGGGCAAGTTGCACCTGGGCCGCTGAAGAGCGGCGTGTCACTGAGCTGCGGTGCTGAAGAGTGCCCTATGTGTGCTGTGTAGCAACCAACAGACATTCTGCTAATGCTTGCCTACTCCTGCTCATCTTTGCATTCAATATGTGTTGGGTTTCAAGACTGAGCAATGACAGGTCCGGCCTTCAGAGCAGCGCTGAAGATGATGAGGTNGCATTCAATATGTGTTGGGTTTCAAGACTGAGCAATGACAGGTCCGGCCTTCAGAGCAGCGCTGAAGATGATGAGGTTCCTTGGCAATCAAAGAGGCAGGCCACATGTAAAAAGGTATGATGGCAGCTTCTGCTGTGTGAATGTTGCGGAGGTGCAAGCAAATCAGCTCATTTTTTTGTGCGCCCAAAGCGATCGATCGCCCTGCACTGGGTGTTCTCGTTGTCANGTAAAAAGGTATGATGGCAGCTTCTGCTGTGTGAATGTTGCGGAGGTGCAAGCAAATCAGCTCATTTTTTTGTGCGCCCAAAGCGATCGATCGCCCTGCACTGGGTGTTCTCGTTGTCATCCAAGCCATCATTTGCTGGCCTGGCCGAAATATTTTGTCTTACTCCTTATGTTTTGATAAGGCATCCATTGAAAAGCCCACCTTCTCCTTCTCCTTCTTCTTCTTCTTTGGAGGCGGCTGCTCCGTTACCAACGTCAAATCCTGCCAAGGCTGACAATTTTTTTAGCACAGTTTGCTTATTATGATGGGATAGGACCGCATTAAAACCTGCCTTCTTCTCGGAGCCCGTTGCCATCTCTGCCGGAAGCGGCTGCTCTGTTACCGCCGTCAAATCCTGCCAAGGCTGACAATTGTTTTAGCACAGTTTGCTTATTATGATGGGATAGGACTGTATTAAAACCTGCCTTCTTCTCGGNTCTGCCGGAAGCGGCTGCTCTGTTACCGCCGTCAAATCCTGCCAAGGCTGACAATTGTTTTAGCACAGTTTGCTTATTATGATGGGATAGGACTGTATTAAAACCTGCCTTCTTCTCGGAGCCCGTTGCCATCTCCGCCGGAAGCGGCTGCTCCGTTACCACAGTCACATCCTGCCAAGTTTCAAGGCTGACATTTTTTTTAGCACAGTTTGCTTATGATGGGATAGGACTGCATTAAAACCTGCCTTCGCCGAGCCCGTTGCCATCTCCACCGGAAGCGGCTGCTCCGTGACCTCTGTCACATCCTGCAAGTAAGGCTGACAATTGTTTTTAGCACAGTTTGCTTATGATGGGATAGGACTGCATTAAAACCTGCCTTCTCGGAGCCCGTTGCCATCTCCGCCGCTGTCCGCTTGGCAGAGGATCTGGTTTTCGGGACCTGCCGTGCCATGATTAAGCCAGGAAACCTGTTGTCGGAGTGCGCGAGACAGCCAGCCTTCATGGCTTCCGCCGCATCCTCCTGTTTCTTCTTGCCCGAAGCTTTGACTTTTTCCACCTGCCATGCCAGGGAATTTCGTGTTCTAAACTGACTGATGCTACTGAAATCAGCTTGACAGCCAGCCTTGGCTTCCGTCGCATCCTCCTTCTTCTTCTTGCCCGAGGCTCTGATTTTTTCCACCTGCCATGCCAGGGAATTTCGTGTTCTAAACTGACTGATGCTACTGAAATCAGCCTCCGGGTACTTGCGGATCACTCGCTGCATCTGCTCTTCTGGAGTTAGGTCCGCCTTCAAGAAGAGTGTCACAAGGTTTCACAACTTGCTTAAAGATTANGGAGGCTTCGTTGCATCCTGCGTAAGGGTCGGCAGGCAGGCTGCAAATTAAAGCGTTCAGCTGCCGAAACAGGAGGGGCTTTGGCCTTCACAACGGCCGCCGACGTCGTTTTCTCCTCTTTCTTCACGCCCTTTTCTTGGAGGTCCTGGTCGGCTCCAATCACACACCGAAGCTCAGAAAGGACAATCTAAGAACCTCACACTGCAATAAAACATGCGAATCTGTCTGAGTCTGCCCATNTCTTCACGCCCTTTTCTTGGAGGTCCTGGTCGGCTCCAATCACACACCGAAGCTCAGAAAGGACAATCTAAGAACCTCACACTGCAATAAAACATGCGAATCTGTCTGAGTCTGCCCATGGGTCCTTCAGCTTTTCCTTCCACTCGTTCGCGGAGCTTTTCCAGAACTCTCTGGACGCCTTCAGATCCGACGCCTCCGCCCGCAGCTTCACCAGCTCTTTCTGGTGCCTGTCCTCCTCCTCCGCCCTCTGCTTGTCGTACAACTCCTCCATTCTGAGCCTCTGCTTCTCCAGCTGCACCGACAGCTCGTTCTGGTAGAAGGCCTCCATGTCATCCATGTTCTTTTTGTGCAGCTGCTGCAACTTCCCATTCTCTTGCTCCACATGGGTCTGCCAGGAGTCGTTCACGAAAGCCAGCGCAGCCGCCTTGTCTGACTCCGCTGTTGCCTGGAAGGCTTTTCTCTCCTTGTCGAGAGCCAACTCCTGGCTCGCCTTGAGCGCCTCCATCTCGGCAGCGTGGACGCGCTCCAGCGACTGTTTCGTTTCAGTCATCTTGTGAGAGAATTCCCTCCGCAGTTGCGTGAAGTTCATCCTCGAGCCGCCACCTTTGCCACCACGTTGAACTTCAGCTTCATGTTGCCGTCGGAAGTCGTTCATGAAACGGATGACGTCCTCTTCCTGCGCCCTCCGCGCTCCTTGTTCCGGCACCGCTTTCGGACGAGTGCCTCCAACTTCTTGGCCTGGAGTCCAGCCGGGAGGCGGGCGCGGGCCCGGGCCTGGAGGCGGGCCTGGAGGCGGGCCCGGAGGTGGGCCCGGAGGCGGGCCCGAAGACGAAGCACCCTGACCGTCTGGTGGAGGCGGCGGTGGGGCCCATGTCTCCCAGCGCCCATCATTTGTCCACCAGCCCGACATGGTCTTCTCGGAGCTTGCACCACTATTAAGCATGTGAGTAGTACCATGTCATAGAATATTCAAATCTCACTGAATGCGGTTAGCTGTGACCACTGTGCCATGACTGTGTGCCCTCAGCCTTAAAACTGAACCCTAGGGTCTGCGACCTTCAAAGAATTTGGCAACGATGATGGAACCAGAACTTGGAACACATACGTTGCGGCGATGAAAACTCGACACAGCAGCAGACAGAATAAGGCCACTCTTCAGCAGCACAGCGAGACACGACAAGAACCCAACACAGCTCAATAACTCCGGAATTACTGCTGCATCTCAGGTTGACTCGCTGCTCACTGAGTCTTCGGCTGTCCCAAAGATGATGTCAGCGAGGAACTCGGATTACAACCTGGCCAGGGTTCAGTTCATTCAGTTGCAGAAGATNTTGACTCGCTGCTCACTGAGTCTTCGGCTGTCCCAAAGATGATGTCAGCGAGGAACTCGGATTACAACCTGGCCAGGGTTCAGTTCATTCAGTTGCAGAAGATTGGTGCTTGGATTGGGAGGGAGCAAGATGCCACTCTTCAGCAGCACAGTGCAAGTTCGAGAACCGAATACACGAGATATCTTCAGCAGCAGAGCGGGCAAGCATGACTGTGCATCCCAGGTTATTTCTCTGANGCAAGTTCGAGAACCGAATACACGAGATATCTTCAGCAGCAGAGCGGGCAAGCATGACTGTGCATCCCAGGTTATTTCTCTGACCGAGCATTGTTCGGTCCAGTGGGTGCTGCCTCTCAGACTCAGCTATGATTACAGGTTCGACCCTCAGAAGAATGTCGTTTCTGTGGGGCTGAAGAGTCCGGTTTCTGTGGTGCTGAAGAGTGCTTGATGCATGCTCAGAGAAGACATGTGCAACCCTGAAAAGTACCCTGAAAAACCGTCAGCTTCTGATGCCGAAACCTACATTCTGGACAACCACCTCAGGCTGAGTCTTCGGCTGACAGGGATGTCGTCGGCCAGGAGCCTGGCCGGGGCAGAGCTTCATTGCAGGACATTGGGCCTAGATCTTTGAAGAGTGTCATTAAATTAATAGCTCGCAGGTGCTGCAGAGTGCCTTGCCCTTAGGTTTGCTGTGTTTGTTCTGGCTTGTTGGCATGTGTTCTGCGATGTGTGAGTTTGTGTGTGTGTNGCAGAGTGCCTTGCCCTTAGGTTTGCTGTGTTTGTTCTGGCTTGTTGGCATGTGTTCTGCGATGTGTGAGTTTGTGTGTGTGTGTGTTGTGTGACCTGCGAGTTTTCTCGAGTTCTGGCATGGGAATCCGCCTTTACCGGGTATTGATCCGAACGGTGTACTGGAAGAGGCGTAAAATATACACCCCATTTATGAACTAAAATGGGTAACTCCCCTAAACCCCAAGACCACAAAACCCCNCGGTGTACTGGAAGAGGCGTAAAATATACACCCCATTTATGAACTAAAATGGGTAACTCCCCTAAACCCCAAGACCACAAAACCCCAAACCCTCTGCGTCTAGGGTTTAGGGTTTAGGGTTTAGGGGTAGTCGCACAGAAACGAGGTTAGGTACTCTTCAGCACCACAGAGCACTTCAAGTTCTAACCACTGAGTCTTCGGCTCTGCCACAACCAGGCCCCACAACNTAGGTACTCTTCAGCACCACAGAGCACTTCAAGTTCTAACCACTGAGTCTTCGGCTCTGCCACAACCAGGCCCCACAACCTGGACTGGAGAGCTGTTCATGGGAAGGAGATTTAACTAGGGGCAGGTTCTGCAACTCAAATGCCACTCTTCAGCAGCACAGTTCGAGATCGGGAAATGCGGGCATGCCTAGCTAGATTGGATAGTCACAGACAGAGCAGAGGATATAGGTACTCTNTAGGGGCAGGTTCTGCAACTCAAATGCCACTCTTCAGCAGCACAGTTCGAGATCGGGAAATGCGGGCATGCCTAGCTAGATTGGATAGTCACAGACAGAGCAGAGGATATAGGTACTCTTCAGCACCACAGATGACAGTTTTTCATGTGCACGCACCACTTGGCGGCTGAGGCTCTCGCCACTGTTTCCAGAAGGCCTGGAGATCAAGCGTATGCATGATGCTGACTTCTGAAGCAATGATGCTGCTTGGCAGGNCAGTTTTTCATGTGCACGCACCACTTGGCGGCTGAGGCTCTCGCCACTGTTTCCAGAAGGCCTGGAGATCAAGCGTATGCATGATGCTGACTTCTGAAGCAATGATGCTGCTTGGCAGGCAAGCGAGCACACTGCCAAAGACTCAGCTCGAGACGCAGGGTCTTGCTGTGTTGAGCAAGTTGCACCTGGGCTGCTGAAGAGCGGCGTGTCACTGGGCTGTGNTGATGCTGCTTGGCAGGCAAGCGAGCACACTGCCAAAGACTCAGCTCGAGACGCAGGGTCTTGCTGTGTTGAGCAAGTTGCACCTGGGCTGCTGAAGAGCGGCGTGTCACTGGGCTGTGGTGCTGAAGAGTGCCCTATGTGTCCCCCTGTGTAACAGCAACCAAAAGTCAATGCTTGCCTACCCCTGGTCATCTTCAATGACAGGTCCAGCCTTCAGAGCGGCGCTGCACTCTGAGGTTCCTTGAAATCCTTGGCAATCAAAGGATANGTGTAACAGCAACCAAAAGTCAATGCTTGCCTACCCCTGGTCATCTTCAATGACAGGTCCAGCCTTCAGAGCGGCGCTGCACTCTGAGGTTCCTTGAAATCCTTGGCAATCAAAGGATATGCACCCTCTGTATCCTAAAATAAAGGGCAGCTTCTCATTAGGTCCCTCTCTTGCACGGACATCATCACAGAACATTTATAGCACTGCATGGCGGGCGGTCGGTCGTCAGGCATTCTTCTCGCAGTCGGAGCCCGCCGTCTTTCTTGACGTCCGCTTTTCTTTGACCTGCAGTGCTAATGAATGATTTGTGCTANATGGCGGGCGGTCGGTCGTCAGGCATTCTTCTCGCAGTCGGAGCCCGCCGTCTTTCTTGACGTCCGCTTTTCTTTGACCTGCAGTGCTAATGAATGATTTGTGCTATGCAGTCTGCCAACTCAACCAACCGCCCAGCCTTCAACTTCTTAGCCGGCTTCGACTGCTTCTGTTTTTTGCGTCGCCCAAAAATCCTCAATATTATGCGGAAGAATGCATGGCTCGAGACTCGNCCTTCAACTTCTTAGCCGGCTTCGACTGCTTCTGTTTTTTGCGTCGCCCAAAAATCCTCAATATTATGCGGAAGAATGCATGGCTCGAGACTCGACTCGCGTCTCAGGCCACAGTGGCCAAGAGACTTAAACTTAGGGCGCGGCCGATTCATCCATGCCGGCTTTGCCGGTGTCACCACAGCACCTGCCGAGCCGCTTCTGTTTGGGTTTTGGGCTTAGGGTTTAGGGTTTAGGGCCCGGCCTTGCCGGAACGCACGCCGCACGACGATAGTGCCACAGCCTGCCGACTAGGTAGTATTAGGGAGGCCCCCTTAAAGGTGACCCTTCTTAACCCTACTTCTGGCTCTCGTCAAAGGGACCTTATTGAGAGGGTCTATGTCCCCAGGGGCCCCCCTAATCCTAACTCCCATACACAGGTACCGTTCGTGGATTGCTGGTCCCGGCCTTTTCTGATCTCGTACTTGTCATGCAGGAGCTCTATCGCTATGTCTGCCTGGCGATCACTTTAACTTTGTACTCTTTCTAGACAGCGTTAAGTCCGAACTCCGCGCGCCCACCTCATCAGAGCGCTGGTACTTCACGAAGGCGCAATTTTGGCCACTCCGTGACTTCGAGGACAAGACGACAGCCTGCGCAATCAGGGCGCGTAACATTCACCTCTGAAGTGCCTGTAATTGCCACAAGATCTCAATAGGGGGTGGACCTCGAGCACCCGGCCATATGTCTGGAAGACCTGACTGAGTAAAGCTTCTCTGCGTGCAGCAAGCATGCCTACTTGCCAATCAATGCAATTACATGTCGCTCGATTCCTGCACACTGTCCGGGTCATGCGGTCCAAAAGCCGAGGGGAGCACGTACTGCAGCTCCAGTCGGCACTACAGGCTCCCGTCCAACGGGTGCTTTTCGAAGATCTCACCCTGGCCTGGCATGGAGTACATGTTGCAAATCTGGAAAAAACCTAGAAGCTCATGTTAACCTTCCGCCGGACACACCTTTAACCTTCCGGATCACGTTGACCCGGTTACCGAAACTGTCCACAAAGATCGGCTCACCGAAAGGGGACGGCATCGCTTGCTTGAAACACTCTACTTTCCTCAAGGTAGATGTCCTAAATACGCACCACACCATGAAGTAAGTGTCGGTNCGAAACTGTCCACAAAGATCGGCTCACCGAAAGGGGACGGCATCGCTTGCTTGAAACACTCTACTTTCCTCAAGGTAGATGTCCTAAATACGCACCACACCATGAAGTAAGTGTCGGTAGATGTCAAGTCAGGGCTGAGCCACCTGTTGTTTCCAAGTTCTGGTTTCTGTAATTCAGCAGTGCTTAAGCCCGGAGTCATGGCACAGCTAGCTACACAAGCAGCGTGGTACACTGACTAGNGTAATTCAGCAGTGCTTAAGCCCGGAGTCATGGCACAGCTAGCTACACAAGCAGCGTGGTACACTGACTAGTCCGACTTCACTCAAACTTCAGAACTTATTTCCTCTGCATCTCAGGCTGAGTCTTCGGCTGACAGAGACGACGTCAGCCAGGAGCTTGGATCACGGCCTGGCCAGGCTCAGGGAATTGCAGGATACTGGGCCGAGATCGTTTGAACTCAGATGCCACTCTTCAGCAGCACAGCACTACATCGAGAATGCAGGAGCCACTCTTCAGCAGCACAGCCGGCAAGCACGACTGGGACACTCGAGTTTCAAAGCTGGGCCCAGGTCGAGACTTGATCTTGATCATCTTCGATCGGAGGAAGTCGCAGCCTCAGAAAGTGAAGTACTAGCAGCTGCAGCAGCTGCACTCATATCATAACATGAGCTGTGGTGCTGAAGAATGCCTTATTAGTAGCTGTGACTGTGGTGCTGAAGAGTGCCATAACGCATGGGTGGGGTGTTATGGGTGGAGTGTGCGGTTTCTGGNTGTGACTGTGGTGCTGAAGAGTGCCATAACGCATGGGTGGGGTGTTATGGGTGGAGTGTGCGGTTTCTGGGGGTTTTGGCACGGCAGTCCGCCTTTCCCGGGTTTAGGCGGACTCCCATCTCAACACGAAAATCCGCAAGAACGGCAAATGATAACAACAGGTTCAAGGCTAAGAACGGCTCGGCCCCTAATTATGCGGTAGAAAGCTGCAGGTGTGGAGTTGCTAAGAACAGTTTCGGATTGAGCTTGAATCTCTTTTGGTTGCATTGACTAGAGGTTTGTGAATGTCTGCTGTCTTCATCAGAACGTGTTCTTCTGTTATTACACCCCGAACAAACTCCCGGGTGCAGTTTGACGACTCTAGGCGACATAGGAGCCTTAGATGGATCCTTGATTCGGCCTTACCGTTTTACCATGATTCTGCTTGAAGAAGTCCTCAAGTCACGGTTTCTTTCACGTGCTCTGTGCCTATGAGCTGCTGCTCTGAGCATCGAAGAAGATCGTCTTAGCCCTGCGACATTCTGCTGCCATGCACGGGTTCTGCGTGGTGTCACAGTCTATGGTGGATGTGGAGCCGGGGATGGAGTTCGCGCCAACGCTTGGTGAAGCAATCAGTGATGCTGCCAGTTTGAGTGCGCGGAAGCGCCCTGCCTGTTAGTATTTGTTAGCTGCTAGCTTTCTTAGTGGGTAGGTTTGTTCGACTTGGCCATGGCATGACTCACAGTCAGTGATCCTAGGCTCGGCTACCGCTTGACGCTGGGGGCTGACATGAAAGGCGTGCAGACTCGCAAGGCCAACGCAGGCCGCCTTGCACTCCCGACATTGGGCGATATCCTGGAAATCCAGATCCAAGAGCCGATGGCAGCTTTGGAACGCAACCTCATTCAGTGCCTTCCGGGCTCACGCATCCTGGCAAAAGCTATGTTCTCACACCACCCCGATGTCATCAAGATGTGGACCTTCTCTGCTTGCTTGACAGTCAACTTGGAGGAGCCAGGCAACTTGGACGAGGCTGAGAGCACCGGCAGCAGTCGCACGGGGCTGTGGAAGTTCTTCCGACCTGTCAATGCCAGTGAGCAGCAGCGCATCGAGGACGTTACGCTGAGAAACTGCTTGGCAAAGAAGGCAGGGCCGATTTGGTGGCGGCAGGCCGATCAGCCGGCATTGCTGTTGTTCTTCACCTCGGGCGGCAAGTCGCTGAAGTTCGACGTGGAGTCTCTCGAGTTCCCCGACCAGCCGGTGGGGTCCTGGCCAATCGACTCCTCGGCGTCGCCACTCACCGTGACCTTTCAGCACTTAGCTACTCCACATAATTCACAACACACGTGGAATACAGGCAGTTGCAAAACACAACAGTTCCAATGTAACACTGAGGAGTTCTGGACAGCACCCAAGCCTGATGACTGCCCAGCACCGTCCAGGGTCAAGAGGTACATCGTCAACATAGTCATTTCCCAGACCGAGAAGATTTCCTATGAGGACGGGCAGCACCAGAAGCACCTGCGTGATCTTCAAGAAAGCCTCTCTGTGTTGGAGTCCAAACTTGAGCACAATCAGATCGAGCCCCTTGTCTGTGATTCTGGGGTGTACTGATGCTGCAGCAACTGTGCAGCTGTTGGCTGTTCCACATTCCACTTACTCAAGGCGGGACGTTCTGACGGAGGAGCGCAACAAGCTGGCCGCACTCATCGCAGAGAAGGTGAAAAAGGCAGAGAAGAAGAGGGCAGCAGCGACAGCGGCAAGTGACGAGACATCCCGGACGGCAGCCCGTACGGATTCCGGTGCCACAGATTCTGGGCATTGCTAGTGTGTTGAAGAAACCAAACCGACTGTTGGAACATGTCCTGTGNCGACAGCGGCAAGTGACGAGACATCCCGGACGGCAGCCCGTACGGATTCCGGTGCCACAGATTCTGGGCATTGCTAGTGTGTTGAAGAAACCAAACCGACTGTTGGAACATGTCCTGTGTTGGAACATGTCCTGTGACTTGAAGCTTTCTACCGGCCAAGGAGTCAGACTCGCAATCGCAGATGCAGGGTGAGCAGCAACAGCGGCATGAGCCACGGCATGAGAGGGACTTTCGACAGCTTCAGAACATGCAAAGTTGATTCTCCGCAAATCCAGCACAACGTGCAAGGATCTTTTAAACATTCGACGTTTCCGGCACNGGCATGAGAGGGACTTTCGACAGCTTCAGAACATGCAAAGTTGATTCTCCGCAAATCCAGCACAACGTGCAAGGATCTTTTAAACATTCGACGTTTCCGGCACTCTGGACTGCAGACGGCAAGGACCTCTTATTCTTTAAGCATTTGACGTTACCGGCACTCAGGACTGCAGACGTATGAAAAAAGATGCGTGAGAGGTCAATAATTAATATTTAAAGCCTGCACCCCAAGCCCCAANTCTTTAAGCATTTGACGTTACCGGCACTCAGGACTGCAGACGTATGAAAAAAGATGCGTGAGAGGTCAATAATTAATATTTAAAGCCTGCACCCCAAGCCCCAATTCGCACTGTCATCCGAAATCCAGCGACCCCTTGTCGTCGGAAGCTATCCCCTCAATGTCTCGGCACTCTTCAGCACCGCAGAGCTGCTTCAAGCCAATCAATGCACTTAGTACCTGACACTGAGTGGATAATACACTTTACACTTTTCGGGATTATTACCCACTATAAAACTAAAAGTGTACACTTTGTGGGGCTTATGAACTCAGCAACTAAGAGCAAACACATGCTGTGGTGCTGAAGAGTGCCGTCTTTAATCGATTCCCTGTGACGGCATACCATCTGAACTCACGGAAGCCGAGGCCCTCGCCCGTGGACCGCTTCATCGAACGGCCAGCCAGACACGCTTCCTTTGGAGCCGAGCTGATTCTTGCGTGTTCTGCAACATGTTGCTGCTGAGACTTCTTGCGTCTTGCACATTTCCGAAGCANCGTGGACCGCTTCATCGAACGGCCAGCCAGACACGCTTCCTTTGGAGCCGAGCTGATTCTTGCGTGTTCTGCAACATGTTGCTGCTGAGACTTCTTGCGTCTTGCACATTTCCGAAGCACGCACACCCTGGAATGCTGCGGTTCTTCGATATCTCTGCACCCGCTGCGAGCTTTTCTTGTCAAGTGCTTGCAGCAATGGCAAAGGGCGTGAAGCGGAAGGCGGAGCCTCCTCCCGCAAG
>BGNK01003247.1:61644-79445 GCA_003297005.1 Symbiodinium sp. clade A Y106 | reverse complement strand
CGGCCGAACCGGGATCATATATATGGGTGGTTGTCAAAATTAGGGTCCCTTCTTGGGTCCTCATTATAATACGGCACCTATTATTTAGGGTACCCAAAAAGGGGCCGTAATTTTGACAACGACCCATATTTACCCCAGAAAGAAACTACTAGGGGCTTAGTAAGGCCTGGGCCCTTGATCCGAAACCCTCTGCCCTGACTACAGCTCGTAGCTCCCTAAAACCAAATGGGAGTTTCCGAAAATTAGGGGTACCTTATTTTGGCATCCTTAAAGTAAGGATCCTACTATGATACCTTATTTTGGCGTCCTTACTGTAAGGATCCTACTAACCTACTATTTAAAGTACTATATTGGGGGTCCCTTATTTTCGGAAACTCCCAAATGATCCTCTTCATCACACCGTGGCCAAAGAGTCGGACCACTGGCATAGCTCAAGCTCCAAGGCAAAGGAACAAAGAGGTGATTAGTGATCAAGAGTTCAGGCTGAGAGTGCTTTCTCTTTTTGTTCAAGGTGTGGGGGTAGGGTGGCGGTTTAGGGTTTAGGGTTTAGGGTTTAGGGTGGGTATAGGGTTTGAGGACAGTGGTATTATCGACTTTCTTAGCTCCAACTTTCCTGCCGCCACTGCAGACCTTTCATCATTGACCCTCAAATCTAACCAATCCGCTGCATGCCTACTTTAACCCTATACCCTAAACCCTATAAACCCTAAAGCGAAGAAACTGGCCTGAGGGGGCACCACGACACCTCCGATGCGGTCAGCCAGAGTTCGAAGCTGAGGCATGGAATTTGGGAGTGTCAGAAGACAACAGACCCCAATACAGGTCCTCAATAAAGGCAAGGTAACTAGGATTTCCGACTGCTACGATCTCACCGCGCGCACATTCATAAGAACCAGAAAGTGGACGTATGGTATGGCAGAAGTAAACCCTGAATCACAGCTGCAAAATCTCTGTCCAATCCCTTTTATAACCCTTAAACCCCTGAACCCAAAGCCCTTCTGAAGCCCTCGAGCTGCCCGAAAACATCCTTCTAACGCCGCGAAAAAGTCCAGAACATAAGTCCTACAACTCCCTTCCACTTACCTTTGGTTAGTAGTGAATGGAGGAATGGTAGTAATACTAGTTATAATTGTACCCCATTCCTCCATTCCCTACTAACCAAAGGTAAGTCCAGAGCACTCCGACCTCCGTAGACCCTAAGCCCCTAGTAAAACACTAAATGCCTGGGTACAGTACCCTTCATGCCCCACCCCTTTCAGTATAGGTACGATAATAGCCCAAACTTCATTCGAATCAAGCCCTCTAAAACCCTCAAGCCCTTTTTTAAGAACCCTCTGTATTATTATATGATGCTATATCATATCATATTATGATATTATATATTACAGTTTATAATATTATACTATAGAACATTAAAAGAGATGCCCTTAAGCCCGGGGCTTTGCAGGCCTTGCGCCAGGCCAAGCTCCGCCTGGGCCTCAGGGGCCAAAGGCTGGCCGAGCGCCTGGGGGAAAGAATTTTCACATGGGTAGTTGTCAAAACTATGGTCCCTTTGTGGGTCCCTATTATAATACGGCGTCTATTATTTAGGGTACCCAAAAAGGGGCCATAATTTTGACAACTACCCACATAAGCCTGAGCAAACAATTGTTGGGCTGAGTTCATCTGACTCGCGAGGACAGCAGCGACTTCAGGAGAGCATTCGCATAGCAGAAATAAGGTGATTCTGACTATGGCTATGACTATGTTCCCATTTATGATTTATGTTGATGATTATGAATATCTTCATGGCTATGAATACGATCATGTCTATGATCATGCTTATGTTAGGAATATGATCATAATACGATTCTGCTTCTGATTTATGTTAAAGATTCTGTTTAAGTTTCTGCACATGACTTTGATAACCTTTATTACCATTATTGAACATGCTTTATTATTAGAGGGGCGAAGGGTTTAGGGAGTGTGGTTGCAAGAGGTTCTTGTGATGGGTTAGATATTTCCCTTGTTGAGTAGTTTAGCGTGTTTGTGTTTTAAGGTTTGTTTAAGGCTTATGTTGGCAGTTGAGAAACGCTCTGGGGTTGTTTTGGGATTAGTTTTCGGGTTTGCGGGGTGTTTAGGGCTATGTTAAAAAAGGAAGTTGTGGCGCTGCTGTGTATAAGGCTTAAGTCCTAAACCCCAAACCTACTTACTAAGTTGAGCCCTTAAAGGTATCCTTAAAAGGAGCCCTTGAAGGAGCTTTGAAAACCTAGCCTAAAAGGAACCCTTAAACCCTAAACCCTAAACCCCTAAAACCCTAAACCCTAAACCCCTAAACCCCTAAACCCCTAAACCCCGAAATCCTCCTCCTTTCTAAGTTGAGCAGGGCCGAAACCCGGCCTCCAAAGGTCGCTCCCGTGCCTGGGCCTTGCCGAAAAGGCACATCCTGCAATTGGCTCTTGCAAGGCCGAGGTTCAGGGTTTAGGGCTTATAGGGTTTAGGGTTTTCTAGGGTTACGGGTTTATAGGGTTTCGGGCTTAGGGCTTATGGGTTTAGGATTTTCTAGGGCTAAAGGTTTATAGGGTTAAGGGTTCAGGGCTTCTAGGGTTTAGGATTTTCTAGGGTTAAGGGTTCAGGGCTTATAGGGTTTAGGATTTTCTAGGGTTAAGGGTTTATAGGGTTTAGGGTTCAGGGCTTATGGGGTTTAGGATTTTCTAGGGTTAAGGGTTTATAGGGTTTAGGGTTCAGGGCTTATAAGGTTTAGGATTTTCTAGGGTTAAGGGTTTATAGGGTTTAGGGTTCAGGGCTTATAGGGTTTAGGATTTTCTAGGGTTAAGGGTTTATAGGGTTTAGGGTTTAGGGCTTATAGAGGGCTTATAGGGTTTACTTATCGGGTTTACGGGGTTAGGGTTTATAGATTTATAGGGTTTGGGGTTCCTTTAGGGTACCTGTGAGGATTCTCGCTTGGGGTTCCTTATTAAGGCTGCGGTGAGGGTACTTGATGGGTTAGGGGAGTCGGGTTTCTAGTTTAGGGGGTGAGGGGTTCCGTTTTCTTCAATCCAGCATGTCGGTTTGCTGTTCTGTTGTCGATTTTCAGGACGGGGATGGTTTTGGACAGGGTTTAGGGCCCTTGCTGCTTGTAGCATACGGTCAGGGGCTTAGAGTGGGAGTTGCTGGCCTTTAGGGTCTATGACTTACTGTCCGCAGTTTAGGGGGCATGCAGGTGTATGCTATAAGGTCTAGGCTTTAGGATCTCGGGTATAGTGTACAGCGTCGAGGGATGGCAGGCAAATTGTTGCTTTGTAGTGTCCCCCCCCTCCCCACATAAACAGACCCTACTACTCTGGGAGAATAAGGTTCGTTTAAGGGTTCTGTTAAGGAATCTTTCAGGCTTCAGGGTTTAGGATTCCTTCAAGGGTTCCTGTTAAGGGTACCTTCCAGGGGTCCGGAAGAGGTTCTAGCCGTGTTTGGGCACCCGATCAAGCCCCGAAGCTTCAGCCCATCGAAGCTCTGCAGCTGCTTTCGCTACCTTGCGAGGGCAATGAACATCACGACGAAGGAGACGAAGCCCTGCAATGTAGCCCGGGCTTTTGAAGGGGATCTTGGGACTTAGCAAGTAAGGTTATCAGTGCCTCTAGTGAGGCTATAAGTGATTATAAGTATACCGTTACGGTACCACATTATGACTATAACCCAGTTGCTAAGTCCCATGATCGACATTCTTGCAGTGTATTATAGTAACACGTATTATAGTAACAGCATATGATAGTCTAAGAATCAATAGCTCTGGCACTCTACAGACTCAAAATGTTACTTATGGTGGCTTCCGCCCTAGGACAGCGAAGTAAAAGAATCAGGATGCACGCGCAGGAGGCAGTGTGTGGGTCGGGAGTTGCAGTTGTAGGCTACGGTGTGCAGAGTCCATATTTCAACCACCTCCAAAACCGACCAACCGGAAGGAATAAGCTGGGGTGTGAGCCACGTAAACACGCCAACACTAGACTCTCAATGCACCCGACACTAAAACCGAAACCCTGTCCAGGGCCCCCGCCACACCAGCGATCACTTGAAACTCCACTGGCACTTCGGGCGCGGCATCCTTACTTTCATATGCTGTCGGCTCAGGATGCTTGAGGTTTAGGTCTGAGGGCCCCAGAGACTCCAATATCCCTTAATTAAGGAATATACCTTAAATTATAATAGGATCCCTAATATGATTTAAGGAATATTCCTTAATATAAGGGATATTGGAGTTTCGAGGTTGGGAGGGGGTCAAAATAGGGCCTGAGGCTTGAGGAGGAGGGTTTAGGCGCGGCTGCACGTTCCTGTGCCTTACAGAATTTAGGGTTTAGGGTTTAGGGTTTAGGGTTTAGGAACCCTAAACCATAAAACCACAAGTCAAAACACCGAAACCTAGACCCCAACGCCAACCTGTACACCCTGAATTCTGAAATTCGGAGCCCTAAATCTAAACCCAAAAACCCCACCCTAAACGTAAACCCCAAGCTCTAGATCCTAACTTTAACCCTTAACCCGGACCTTTCACGCAGCCCAACTTGCCCCTGCGGCGTGTAGAGGTGAGACAATCATAGACGTTATAGGCACCTTGTTACGGTACATTAAGGGTTTAGGAAGTGTTACGGTGCATTAAGTGTTTAGGAATTAGTGTTTAGGGCTTACGGTTTAGCCTCTGAGCGGTTTGGGGTTTACGCTTGAGGGCGCCCGCAGAGAATCTTTCAAACGCGCAAAACCGCCAGCCACACCGCCAGAACCCTTCAGATGCTGAGTGGCCAAGTCACACTGCAACTTTTGCCTCCGGGCATTCCGTTGCTGAACTCGAAGCTGTTTCAACCCAAGCCCTACGCCCTAAGCCCTAAACCCTGGACTTCTAATCTTGAACGAGCAACTCGTTGGCTGCCCAGTGTCCCCTTACTTATAAGGTTACCCTCTCTTCTGGTATTCAATTTTACTTAAGGAACCCCAAAATGAAAGGGCAGAAGTGTACTACTGGGGAACCTGGCAATTCTCTGAGCTCCCTTGTCCATAGCTCGAGAGAGCAGGCGCCAAAGACAGCTCCACGAACTTGCGCAACCCTGAAAGCCTTACTTAGAGGATCATGGGGCTTGTAGTAGCTCGGATTGTATATATATATATATATAAGCAAACTATAGCTATAATTTTTTCTAGCTCCGACTAAGCTGATCGTAACCTTGCTTGCTACATCCCAAGATCTTCTACGTAACCTCGTGTTCTTTGTAGTAATAGGAGCTGCAACACTTCAAAACCCTTCACTGGGCATCCCAGCCACAACCGCGGGTTCTTCAGCTTCGAACGGAGGCGCCTGCATAGCAGTCTTCGAAGGCTTCATCGTGCGAATATGATGTCGTCATATAGATCATCACCACCTTCATCACAGTCATCGTCATCACCACCACCATCACCATCACCATCCTCATCCTCGTCCTCGTCCTCATCCTCCTCCTCCTCCACCACCTCATCATCATCATCAGAATCAACACCACCAATACCAAAACAAAACATACTGCATCCACAGCATCGCCATCACGAGAAACATCACAGACACCACGTCGTCGTTGTCATCATCACCATCATCGGCGCCACCGTCATCTTCATAAGGAGTCCTATACAGGGTTCCTTTAAGGGTGATCATGACACATATCACTGGCCCATCCAGGCATGGCCGACCTTCAGGGCTAGGGGCAAAAAGTGGAGGCCTGAAGAAAAGGACACGGGACTATTGTGGTAGATTGTGGTCTACTTGTAACTAATCCCCTAAATCCCTAAACCCTAAATCCCTACACCTCTAAGCCCCTAAACCCCTACTACTGTTTCGTTTTGAGGAGCCCTAAGGTGATTCACGACGAAGAACTTCGTCGTGGATTCTGGGGTTTTGGGTTTGGGGTTTAGGGTTTGGGGCCATACAGCTTCGGACGCAGATTTAATGGTTTAGGTATTTAGGGTTTTAGTTCGGGCTTATGCATTAGGAGGAGCTAACGGAACCGTTTGAACCCCTGAAGCGGCAAAGCTCACCACCCACCTGCATCTGCACAACGTTGGCGGTCGGCGCCAAGAAATGAAGGCTCATGTGCTGCACAGGCCTGAGATGCACAGCACCTAGAGCCAAACTCCAGAAACCCGTCGTCTTTCCCTTCAGTTTTCCAGCCTCTGGAAAGCCAGTGTGCACAAACAATAACAACATCTACAACCCCGAATCTAGAAATGTTGACTGAGGGCTTGAGGATGTTAAAAAGGTCGAGGAGGTTGAGGGCTGCAGAGTTCGTTTCCTTGGGTGGTTTAGACGCCTGATCCGAAACCTGACAGCCTCTCCCCAGCCCCACTAACCAATGCACATAAACAAATAACAGAGGCCTTAACCGCTAGAATAGGGCTTTTTCGGGTATACTATACCATAACTGCCAGTCTGTAAAAGCAACAGAAAGAAACCTCAAGCTGTGACATTTTTTTGGGGGGCACAGTATACTTTAAGTATCATGACAAGGAACCCGGAGGATTCGAAGAGGCCTCCAAAGAGTCTTGGGTGCACCATAAACCTCTACCTAGACCCCCAAAAGTAGGTAAAATACTGGCCCAAAACCTATAAAAGGCTATAATTCTACATACTTTTGGGGTCCAGGTAGAGCCTTAATCACAAAGCCTGAAACGGTTTACTTTACAGGGCTTGAACAATTGGTACCAGTATCGCCTTACGATTGCAATACTTCTTAAAAAGATACCCCCAAGAATCCTCTTCCAATTCGTGGAGGCCCTTACCCTACATGCTTCCGAGGACCGCATGGTTAGGCCTCAAGCACCCAATAATAGGGCCCCTGGAAGCATAGGGTTACATTCGCCGAGGATCATTTGAGGCATCTTTTGGTCGTCCACGCCACCGCGGAAGCGGTTCATCATGTGGTGCATCATGTGGTGGCAGTGGTGCATACCTTAGGGGCCCCAAAAAAGCACATAAGCAAGAACGAGGATAGAGATATCCCGCGGTGAGGAACTGGGGGCTCCCCCAAATCGAGCTGTCATGAACCCTACACCCTGAGACGCCTTGAACCAAGTATGTATTAATCATATAATCACCAAGTAAAATAGGCGCTAAGACTCAAAGTCCCCGACGATTGGGCACATTGGACCCAAATCCTAACTAACTAGTACCCTCAGATACCCTTACAATCCCCGGTTATCAGACACTCTGGATGCTCATCAGGCTCCGACACCAATCCAAGGTTTGATGTTGGCGGTGCTTCAGGGGCTAGGTTTGAGGGCTTCGTGTAGCCGTATGGGCTATGAGACAGACTCCTGCAGCATCCATAGCCTTCGTAATCGCAGGAAATTGTTTTCAACTGCCGTTTGCAGGGCTTCTCGAGGGTTTAGGGTTTAGGGTTTAGGCACTGTCCATGATGAGGAAAACGGTATGGACCAAGAATATGCCAGCTTTCAAAGGCTTCAAAATAAGAGCCCAAGGAAGATAAATAATTTCACTTGAGCAGCGCAATCCAAAAACTGGGTTCTTGTTAAGGAACTTAAATTAAGTTTCATAATAAGGAAACCAGATAAATTACTTTACTAAAGATCCCTGTCATGGTAACTTCAAGTAAATCCCTTAACAAGAATCCAGTCAACGTCCTCCGTTAGGCTGAATCGTGAACTGACTTCCGAACACCGACAGCCCGGCTAGCCGAAAAAGTTGCAATTCCACACTCAAAGGCCTGATTGATTGTCTATGCGCCATGAACTCCCAATCCAGAACTCTCCGTCCAAAATTTCCAACCCTCATACCTCACCGCAAACCTGAACATCATCACGATCTCCGTGAACACAAAAACCGTAAACCCCCTACCCAAGGGCCAAGGGCCCCGACGGTGCATCAGCCACTTCATCTTCTCAGGCATCTCCATCTGCATTCCACCTGGTTTATGGTCTCGGGTGGGCCTTGTTTCAACGGTTGAAGTTTTGCGGTTCAGTGCTTGAGAACCCTCAACCCCTGAACCCTAAACGAATGGAATGTTGCTGGAGCTGGAGTCTGGACTTTGGGATTTCAGGCTCGTGCAAAGCCCCTTTAAACCCCGGGATATGTCAGAACGCCAATAGACTTCATAATTCATGATAAATTGTGGGAGATGGAATTTGGGGAATCGGCCCGTGTTCTTTAGGACTAGCCGTGGTGGAGAAGCCTTAAACCCTAAACTGCTTCAGAAAGCCTAACCTAGGAAGTCCAAAAGCCAAACCTCCAAAACCCCCAACCCTAATCCCTGAACCCTGATTAACCCCCCAAACAAGAAGGCGGAACAAGATACAACAGCCAACTGCCTACGAGTAAGGATATAGAGAGGAGTAACAAGAATGAGTACATATACTACCCTGGACTCCCTTACTAAGTTGAACCTTAAACCAGATGCTGTAGTATAAGGGCCTTGATGATATACTATAATTGTAACAAGGAGCCCCCGAAATAGTATAGGTAATTATCAAGGCCCCTTTACCAGTTGAGCCCAGCTGCCACCCATCGTGGTCTGCATCTCTGGCATCGACTCTCCGGCGCCTTCGGCGCTAAAGAACAAGCTGTAATGTAGGGGTCTTAACAATTAAACTAAGGTTCCTGTATAAGGGTTCCCTTTAAAGGTGTCTATAAGGATTACTACGAGGGTGTAATGGGGTTAAACATACGGGCCGTAATAATTAGAATAGGGTTTTGGGGTATAATATACTTTCGTTATGATAAGGAACCCCAAAATAACATGGGTAATTATTAAGGCCCCTGTGTTACTTAGCCAGAAGTTTGAGCACCTGGGAATGAAAGCCACATTAAAGACAACTCAATCACAGTCGTTCTGCTCCTACAGCTTTCCAGAATCTGAGATCAAACCTAAAGCCACGCTGAACGATCTCGGAACTTTAGCGAATAGGCTTCAGCAGGGTTGTTGCAACTTTCCAGATGGTTGCGCCATAGCCTACTTATACTTAGTCCCCCTGAACTTCCAGCGACCGTAAATAAAGGAACCTGAACAAGCCCCTAAACCCTAACACTAAAACCCCTAATTAGCCTAAACCCCAAACCCTAAAGCAAACCCCTAAACCCCAAACCCGAACTGTACTCCCTGAGCCCCAAACTAGACCCCTGAACCTTCAATCCGAACTCTACTCCCCAAGCCCCAAACTCCCAAAGGGTCCTATGTACTGTTATGGGGATACTTCCCTAAGTCATAATAGTAATTCCTAATATGGAAACCCTACATTCTACTATATCGGTACATAGGACCCTATGGGCTAGACTAACTAGACCCCTAAAACCCTAACCCTACGTTTTCCTAAGCCAAACCCCAAAACTCTAAACCCTACACCACGGAAGTGCAGGCACAGGCACGGGGCATTCCCTTGAAGATGTTGGTGGGCGCCTGAGAGCAAGCCGCCAGGAGGCCCCAGAATGTGGGTTTCAGAAACGGGTGGTGATTGTTTTTCTCTTGGTGCTTTATATTTTTTGAGGGAGGGTCCTCCTATATAATGTTATCTAGGGTCCATCAAATCGAATTCCCTTCATAGAGACCTTGGGTCCTTGATGCTTTGGAGGCTACTTGCTGGTCGGGGTCTATAGGCTGGTGGAGTTGTGGGGGAGTGCGGGGTAGCGGTTGGCACGTGAAACCCTAAACCCCAATCCCTAAAACCCAGACCCCAAACCCCTAAACCCCTAAACCCCTAAACCCCAAACCCCTAAACCCTAAACCCTAAACCCCAATCCCTAAAACCCAGACCCCATACCCCTAAACCCCTAAACCCCTAACCCCTAAACCCGGGCTTCGGGTTCAACGCTGGGCAGCCGAAACCTTGCCTTCCAAAGCCGATGTCAACTTGAACTTAGAGGCTTCCTTGAATAAGGGCTTATCGGGTTGAGAAGGCTTTTTGGACATAGGGTTTAAGGCTTGTCGAGTTTAGATGGCTGGGAAGGATGTATCGGGCTTATGGTGGCGCAGATTGGATGAGCCCCACACCACTTCTGACACCCCATGAAATGCTAGCCCTTTCGCTGCAGCAAAACACAAACTCCCAAAGTGCTGAGACCTGGAATCCCCGACACATACAGCCGAACACCCAAAAGCGAAACCATCAAACGCTAAACTCCAAGCACGGACCGCGATTGCAGAATCTCTGTCAAGCTGTAAACCTAAAAACGGTTCAGGGCCTACCTACCAACCCCCCCCCCCCAGGGTACGTAAATACTCGCCCAGCACATGGAAAAGGCCATTATTCTACATACCTTTGGAGTCCAGGTCGGGCTAAATACACCCCGATATGAATCCTAAACCCTAAACCCTGAACCCTTAGGCTTTAGAGCTTCTTAGGTCCCTAAACCGCCCTTTGCTGGGGCAGCAAACCATCGAGCTGAAGAGGCCCGGCAAGTGACCGAAGAAGCCTTGGACGCAGGACTTGCAAATCTTAGTTAAGGTTTAGGGTTTAAGGGTTTAAGGTTTAATAGGCTTAGGGTTCAGGGTTTAGGGTTTAGGGGAAGCTTAGGGGTATTGTGGGTGTTAATATAGGAGCCTTAACAGCTCGAATAGGATTTTTGGATTTTATTGTAGTATGAATCTGGTAATGAACCCAGAATTTCAGATTCTCGATCCATTTTGGGGGGGTTGGGATCTTTAACTTAGGATTTGAGAGCCTTTTGTAAGGTCTAGGAGTCTATGTTTAGGACTTGTGAGCTGCTGTTACGGTCTGGGTACTACGCTTGATGTGGGAGCTTGCGAAAATAGGGGACCCCAATATGGTACCCTATATAGTAGGATCCTTATCATGGCCCCAAAATAAGGATCCTTTGTTATAAGGATCCTTATTTTAAGGACCCAAAATAAGGATCCTTTGTCATAAGGACCCAAAATAAGGTACCCCTAATGTTCGGAAACCGCCCATGTCTAGGTTTAGGACTTCAGGGTGTCTCCTTTTTCCAGGGCCTGTGAGGTTCCAGGATGCGTTCTGCAGGTCTTAAGGGGTTGGGGTTTAAGGGTTTTTTGTGCTCCTCTGAAATGGGGTTCAACGGTTTAGGGTCTGGGGGTAGAGTCCAGGTAGAAAGCTTCAGAGATCTTTGCGGAGCCAAGATACCTCTAGTGCCCTCAGTTGGTCCAAAATCTTGTCCAAAACACTTAAACCCTAAACCCTGCAAGCCCTACACCCTCGATGTGAGTTCGGGACTCACTGACTTGGAGCAATCGCCGTCCTTGCAATCCACCTCCGTCGTCCTCCACACTTCTCTTTCAGGACCCAGAAGGTTTCGGGTTCAGGGCTTACTTGAAGGGGCAGGGGGCTTAGTAAGGGTTCCTAAAGGGCTCCTTAAAGGGATCTATAGGGTTCCTGAAAAAAGGGATCTATGGGGTTTAGGGTCTACTTGAAGGGGCAGGGGACTTAGTAAGTTGGTTATAAATAGGGATATAATTAGGGTTAAATCCATTTAGGGCACTTATAACTCTACTTATAGCCTACTTACTAAGTCCCCTGCCCTTCAAGTAGGCTTTAGGGCTTGGGGCTCTGGCAGCCTGCTTGCAAGAGGCTCCTGGGGCTTGGATTCCCAGAGGCTCCATATATACTATCATTATGGAAATAGGTCCCAAAAGATCATCCGGATACTCTTTTTAGGGGCCTACTTCCATAATGGTAGTGTGTATGTGTATATATATATACATACATATGTATATATATATAATTATATGTATATGGGGCCTTGATTCTAAGTTTCAGGAGGTCAGTATCTAAGGTCTTGGGTTTGAACCTTTTGGGTCTGGTTTGCCTGTAGCTCGACCGTATGAAGATCTATAGACCCCGAAGCCTGTAACCCTAAACCTAAACCCTAAACCCCAAATTCCCACCACCTTCGGTGGGCATTTCCTTTGGCACCCGCTAGCCCCCCCCTGGCCCAGAGCCGCCCCTGCCCCCTCTAGCCGGGGACAGGGCGGCGCAGGGCGGGCCCCTCCTGGCACCCCCCCAGCCCCACGGCCAAGGCAGAAGTGGGAATTGAGGGCGTCAGCCCTAAACCCTAAAAGGTAATATTTTGGGTGGTAGCCTCTGTAAGCTCACAGCGGGGGGGAAAAGAAATAGAAACCAATTTGCAATTGTTTTCTCAGGAGATTGCAACCTTGTGTCTAGACGTGGATAAGCTGCCCCGTCACACCCCTGGGAGTGTTGGGGCGCCATTCTACATGGAAGATACTGCCGCTGCGCAGCGAGACGCCCTAAACCCTAAACCCTACAACCTGTAACCCTAAACGCAATCAAGCCCTGGAAGCCCGAAAGAAGGGAACTCCTCTTCTGAAGACCATCGCTGGAGGTCTCGGTGAACACCTTAGGAGGATCACGGGGTTTAGGGTTTACCTAGACCCCCCAAAGTAGGTAAAATAATGGCCCAAAACCTATAAAAGGCTATTATTCTACATACTTTTGGGGTCCGGGTAGGGCCTATGATCAGGGTTTGGGTTTTTGTTTTGTTTAGGTTTAGGGGGCCTCGCAGGTTCGGGCACACAAGCCCTTGCATGGCGAGGGGCTGGGGGAGTTGATGGGGAAGAGTTCCGAGAGGGGCCAAGGTCCCCGGCTTAGGGTTTAGGGTTTAGGTCCCGACAGAGCCTTTAAATGGTTTCGGCACCTCAAAACCCTACTATCCCTGCTGCTTGGGGCTTCGCAGAGCACAAAAACGGGTCGGAGCTGTATCGTCTCCGCTCCTTCGACTCGAATCATCTAAACCTGACAGTGCCGTAGTTCTGCAGAGTTCGCTTGCCCCGAAAAATTCCTCGACCCGGTAGCCGGTAGACGCCAATTTCTTTCAAGAAGCCCCAGAAGCCCACAAGACTTCAAAGAACAAAGAGCAAAGATTGCCGAACCTTGTGGGTCTCGGTGTGCATCTGCCCATCACTGCCCATGGCCTCAGACAGGATTTCTGGCGGTTCGGGGTTTAAGGTTTAGCGTTCAAGGTGGGGTTGTTTCAGGTGCGAGAGTTTCAGCTATGAGGTTTATTAGGCGGTAGTAGTTAGTAGTGTAAACGGTTTCTGCATAAAGGCCTCTGGCAAGGATACGTGTCAGGCAGGCCACCAGCATCGACTGATAGGTTGCACATACGGCGTGGTACGGCTTTAGGGAATCCAGGAAACCTCGTCAGTTGTGTGACCTTTATTCCGGCATTAGTTAAGATAAACGACGCAAGGATTCGGAGTATGTGGCAGAGGAGCACACATCTAAAGTAGGGCAGTGCAAAGCGACGTACCATAAGTTACATTTAAAGTTACATTTAGAAAACCCAAACGTAACCCTCAGACCCACTGCCCTCGGCTCAGAAACTCTGAAACATGAGCAGGCGATCTTGGGATAGAAAAACGAGTGTTGGATGATTAAGGGCTGTTCGGGGCGCAAGTTTCGGAAATTTCCTGCGGTTTGACCGCACCCCGACATCAAGGTTCAGGGGTTTAGCGTTTAGGGTTAGAAGCCCTGAGCCTGAAATCTTCAACTCTAGAATCCTAAACCCAAACGTAGCCGAGGGGCCGAAATCTTGCTGAAGGTCATATGGGCGGGCTGCTGCTCCCTGGCACGCGTCTGAGGGTTTAGGTTTTGTGGTTAAGGGGTCAGGGTTTATGTAGGGCTTGGGGTTGCGAGCTGAGGGCTTATAGGGTTTTAAGGATTCAGGAGGCACGAGCAGTGAATGCGCTTCCCAAACACTCAAAGCAACAACCGTGGTTGAGCAATAGACCCTGAATAAAAAGACGGAGTGATATATGGAAAGTCACATCAATGATATGGCATAAAGCACATTCGTTCTTTAGGTGGTTTAGATTTCCGGGTCCCCTATAAAAGGTCAAGGAAAACTGTGACCTCCGGCTGCAGGTGGATAACATGGGACTTGCAGAAACGATGTGGGGGAGAAAATAACCCTAGCAGCAAGGACCCCACATGAGGCACCCGTGAGGACGCACAAAATCTTCGTTTGGACACGGACACTGAGCGCTTTAAAGCGCTTGGGGCTTGTCCGACTTGCAAAAAGATGGAAGCTTCGCGGCAAAAACAGAGTCATTCAAGCTCATCAGCGAGGCTCCAAAACACTGTAAGCGCTTGGAACTTGGAAGATCTATGTTCCCACGTCCTCAAGCCCAGAGCCTACTCCTCTCTTTCCTCGGGGGGGCTCGATCAGTGAACGAGCCCATACTTCTGAGTGCGGCGGTTCTGAAATACCACACGCTACTGCTTGAGTCGTTAGTCTAGAGTCTAGAGAGCAACTCGCACCAAACCCTCTGCTCTAAACCCCAAAACTCTCGACCAAGACCTAAGCGCCGCTGAGTCCAAACCTTATGTACTCTAAGTCACACGACCCTCGTAATTACGTGTATACCTAAATCTGAACACGACCCCTGCGAGTTATACCTTTAATTAAAACAAAATCAACATGGATCAACCTTTATGACCCTAACAACATGCTTCAGTCGTCCGTTTCGAAAGGATAGCAGGTGCTCTGGGCTAGAGGCAACTGGCCTCTGCGCAATCTCTCCACCCCGTTGGGGGAACATGAACCTGTGGCTGGCAAAGCCGCCTCTACCCGTTTCTCCGTGGGGTTTAGTATAAGGCCTCCACCGTGATCTGTAAGGTGAACTGGTAATTCCACACTTTTGGGGCTTGAAGGTTCGTGGGCAAGTGCCTTTGCGGGAGGGTAGTACTTGTGGACTAGTGTCGTCAAGGATTGACGTATCGCTACGGCATCAAGAAATCCTAAACCCTAAATTTAAACCCACCAAAGAATCCCGACAACCATTTCAATTCAAAAAAGACAGGGCCTGAGTGCAAAGGGTTTGGGGTTTAGGGTTGAGGCTACTCGGAGGGGAGCCCCGTAATCACATGGTAGCGGGTCACTGGATTTTTGAAAGACCCTCCTCATCAACTCGCCATGTTCTGACACCCTAAACCCCAAACCCCCAAAACCCCAAGCCATAAAACCCAAACCCCTAAACCCTGAACCCCAAACCCCTAAACCCAAAGCCCTACACCCCTAAACCCTAAGACCTAAACCCCCAAGCCCTAAACCTTCCAGCCCTCCAGCAACGGCTGAGGTTGGGGCACGAGCTGGGCCTCACCAAAGGTGGCGAGCTGCAAGAGAGCCTTGGTACAACTATATAAGGGGCCGTAATCTCTAGAATGTGTTATATTATGATTTGGGGGGACGTAATATGTGGAACCTTCATAGTTGGAATAGGGGTCTGGGGGTATAGCATACTATATGATGTTACGGCCGTGGTCTCGCACGACCTGCGTTTCGAGGGCTGGGGTACGACCCCAGATTCCGAAGTAGCCCGGCACCTGAGTAGCCCTAGGGAAGTCATGATTTGAAGCCCAGTTTCCAGGGTCTTGGCAATAATATAGGGGCCTTAATAATTAGAATAGGGTTCCTTCAAGGGGGTCTATAAGGGTTCCTATAAGGGATCTAGAAGGATGCTATAATATAGGGGCCGTAATAATTTTCCGGTGAATCATGGCGATCGGATGCTTTGGTTGGGGCGCTTCTATCTTTAAAGCTCTGTCGTTCGGACACACGGCTCCAGGATGCACCAAGAGGTTGCAGCAAGCTGGGCACCCATGCTCACTTCTTGACCGTAGCCTCAAGGCTCCAAGTAATTACGTATAAGTATAATCACATACTCCACCAGATATTATAACACATTACTAAGCATCACTAGTTGTACTAAACCCAAGTATCGAATTCTTGGATCCTTTGAACCCTCCGGGTGTCTTCTGGCTGGGGATCCCGGCAAGCCCGCAGAACTTCGCCATGATTCCTGAGACCTGGTTCGATTGTACATCTGCGCAAACCTGTAGATACAATAATGCGCTTGATGAACTACACAACTAAACAGGTTTGGATAGGGTTCTACGAGGAAAATATGGGGGTTGCAGGGCTTTGACAAGGTTGTGTAGGGATTTAGGATCGGGGCCTTCGGGGGGGTGTTATTCATTGCATCGTGCGCCTAGGAGAACTCCTCCATGACTATTCAGGCAAAACAAGGAAAGACCAGAACAAGTCTAGGATTAAACCCTAAACCCTATACCCTTAAGGGTACCGAAAGATAGGAACACACTTCAACTCAGCCCTTGATGCTTCCCTGGGCCCTAGGACTCCTCGTGCCCGAATCCTAAGGAACCTTACAGGGGTAAGGGAGTGAGGGCGGGGGGGTAGGGGACTGTACTTCCTTAATACCCCGACGATGACTATACCCTATAAAAGCTTACAAACTTATAAACCCTAACCCTCCTTGGGTCCTTGTGTGACTGAAGCACGGAGGTGCTCCAAAAACTCGCAACGGAAAGACCTTTTTGTCCTTCCTCGTGTCGGGTCTGCTTAAACTTGTAGGAGCAGGGGGGGAGATTTCATCATGTGTATCTGTATATGTATATGTTACATATGTCTGTATGTATGTGTGATCTGTATGTGTATATATAGACAGAGAAAGAGGAGAGGGAGAGAGTCTATCTACAGCATGACAGGTTTAAGACAACTCCAAGAAGGAGGCTACGTAGAACTCTACTTATGACCTTGGACAAAGGAACTTCAACAGCAAATATTCAAACCGGAGGCTCGTTTGCTTGAAACTTCTGAGCTGAGCCTCAGGCTGTTGACAGGATCACGTGCTCGTTTCTCTTCGCATGCGCTCAGGGAATCGAGCCAGATGCCGCCGGAGGCAGGACAGAAGAAGGCTTTCCGGAAAAGAACACAATACCACATCCATGCCCCTTAACATCACAACCACCGACTGAAAAACATCGTGTTTTCCCATGACTATAAAACGACAAAGGTCCGGGATGCGGGCAGGGAGCCCTACACGAACCCGAAGCAGCAAAGCCCAAACTGAATCCTACTCCCTAACCTCGAAGGTTTACGGGTTTTAGGAGCTAGGGCATGTACCCTAAACCCGAAGCCCTAAAACAGCATAGGTCAGGGGGCTCGTATCCTTAGGTCTTCGGCCCTCTAGCCCCGAAGCCGAGATCCATGGAAATGAAAGACAAAACACGTAGGGTTTAGGGTTTAGGCTGTACAGGGTTTAGGGTTTAAAAGTTTATAGGATTTAGGCTGCATAAGTGCATAAGGTTTCAGGTTCAGGGTTTAGGGCAAGAATGGGGAAAGCAGCCTTACCCCAAAATTCCAAACACCAAGTTCAAGCTCCATCCACAATTGAGAGAGCTGCTGTGCATGCCGAAATCTGTGGTACGGCCGTGCGTAGCGGGTCTGCCGACTGCTCATGCGTGTTCACATCTCAATGTCGTGCGAAGATGGCACAAGCACCTGTGTTTGTAGAGTTTGTACAGGAACTGAGACTGAGGCTGTTGTGCACACATTTGACCGAAGTTGTACACAGGCACCTTTCTAATTCGAACAGGGTCCGGGGGCATGTTGTAGTATCAAAACAAGGACTCTAAGGAATGATGCGACCACTGGGGCCCAGCATATCTGATACTTGCGATGAAACAACGTGCCCAAAACTGTCTCGCCAACTGTGTGGGTAACTCCCCAGACGTTCCAATCTCCCTTAATGCAGGAATGTACATTGGATGATAGTGGGATCTCTAATATGATTTGAGGTAGATTCCTTAATTAAGAGATAGTGGCAGGTATGACTATGGGGCACCCCGCGATCGCCAAGGCCGCATGCCCGGCGATACTACCTGCCCACGTCGCGAAAGGCTGGGAATGAGCTAAGCACGGACGCTTGCTTTGTAGGGCTAGGGCGTCCCCACCCTAAACCCCAAAATCCTTTGCAAACCGGACCGCTGCAAGTGTTGGATGG
>BGNK01003247.1:43942-61607 GCA_003297005.1 Symbiodinium sp. clade A Y106 | reverse complement strand
CATATTTAAATTATTTAATTGGGGCCGGGAATTAAATAATTTAAATAATTTAAATCCTGGGGGAGGGGGTCTGGGGGGGAGGCCCGGGGACGGGAATTAAATAATTTAAATACGGGGGCACTAACAGAAACCAGAAACATCCAGAAAGGTTTAGGGTTGAGGGCTCAGTGACTAAAGTGTTACGTTAGATGTAGCCTAAGGGAGCGGTGGCTCGGGTAGTTATTGAATTTTAGGGCTTAGAGTTTAGGGTTTGGGGGTTTAGGGTTTAGGGCTGATAGGTATGCGGACATTTGAGAATGTAAGAGCGTCTGACTATATATGCCCACGGAGTAAGTACACATACCTATGAATGCTTACATGTACGTAAGCATGATTGCTTACACATGCATTACATGCTATAACGATTACACTATACAGTTGCATTGCCTCGGTTTACATTTACATAAGTACCTTACATCACATGCATACGTACGCATAAGCATGATTAGGAAAAGTCCATCTACAGCCTGTTCCCTCCACAAACACGAGCAAAGCATCCTCCAATCGGAGCGAAACCTCAAAACCCGCACCCTTATATTGCCTAAACTTGGAACCCCAAGCCTAAACCAAAATTAAATCTAATCAACATTAACGCCTAAAACCAAAACTCTGCTGCCTTCCGCACGCTCGACCAGCCGCGCGTGGCGGTCTGAAGTCCTCCGGCGCCTCGGATGCCAAAGCATAGGATGGAAAGGGCCCCCAGAAAAGCACAGAAGCAAAAATGAGGAGAGGGATATCCCGTATAGACCCCACTATACTGAAGCCCAATGAGGTGGGGATATCGATGCAGGCTTGTCGTGAGGGTGGACGGTTAAGGGGCCTAGGGTTTAGGGTTGAGGTTTAAGTTTTCGGGGCTTTTTGGGGCGTAAGGGTTTACTGTTGAAGACTCAGGGCTTTAGGTTTAGGACTTCCGAGTTTCTTAGTTTGCAGGGGCTTGAAGGTTATCATCTGGGTAGTTGTCAAAATTATGGCCCCTTTTGGGGTACTCTAAATAATAGGTGCCGTAGTATAATAAAAACCCAAAAAGGGACCATAATTTTGACAACCACCCATCTGTTTAGAGTCGAGGGCTTCAGGTCCAGGGCGTTAGAGTTTGGGGCTTCTGTTGCATCAGGTTGCTCGACTTCTGTGCAGGATTGTCGAAGAGGGCAATGCAAATACATGCAAATCTTGTGTGTATATATATATATAAATACAATCACACCCACACACACACACCCACGCACACCCACAACATATACACATGTATACATCATGAATTATCATCATATATATATATACACATATATATATATACACACACAAACACAAATACAGGCACACCCACTGCCGATCCTGGCTTTGCCTGCAAAAACTGCCAAACAACTGATCCGGCCAAACCCGAGTGTAGATAAGGAGTACAACGTTAACATATGTGGCCTGAACGGGGAAGTTTATCCTAGAGTGCAAATTCTCCCAAGACATGCTAAACATACCGATGCTCCGGAACCCTAGGCAAAGGGGCCAAAGGGCTACCTGGAAGGACCAAATTAGCCATGATACTGTTGATGGACAAAATCCTGCATGACCTTAAGGACTCTAAACTATGGGAATTATGGTATATTCCTTATAATGGGTAATGCAGGATTTTGTCCATCAGCAGTAGTGATTTCAGTGCAATCGCGTGTCCGTGCGCATGTCGCTGTCCTACACCCTGAGCCTTCCCTTTCTAAGTTCCCCAGTAGCCCCTTAAGCCTGCAAGAAGGAGACCCCAGGCTAAAAAGGGCAAAGGAGTACTATAGGGGCCTAAATAATTAGAAGAGGGCTTTGGGGCCCAGTATACTATAATTACAATGAGGAGCCCCCAAAATAGTATAGGTACCTAAGCCTACAGTACTACTGGGAGACCGAGATTTGTCCTGGCATCTTAGGAACAGGCGGACTTCCATCCGTGGCCTTCCATTCAGGAAGCTTGGGAGATCAGGGTTTATAGGATTTAGGGTTTAGGATTTAGGGTTTTGGATTTTAGGGTTTTGGGTTTTGGATTTAGGGTTTAGGGCTTAGGGTAGGGTCGGGGTAGTTGGCTTTTTGAGCTTCGGGGCATCCTTTTGTCGGGCAGCGCAGAGGAGCTTAGGCTTCGGGAAGGTCCAACACTCCACCCCGGCCATAATCCAGCTCCTGTACACGCTCCGACATTGAAGGAGCTTGAGGACACGAGCCAGCATACTCTCAGGGTCGAAATACTTCAGTAACTGGCATGTGGGCTCAGGTGTAAACAAATCCATGTCCCTGATGCACGAACTTTCTTGCTCTCAAAGTTGCTAACGATCATGCTATAGGGATCCTGATAATGGCCCCCCAGACAAGCGGAGGGTCTACACATATGCTGGGACCAGTACCGGTACCTCAAGCCTGAACCACGAAACCCCTGAACCCCTCAACCCGGCAATGCTAAAACCCTAAACCGACTTATCCGAAGAGGCCTCCGGTGGGACATCTGGCGACATGGAGCCTGAAACTCACATGTCAGAGCAATGGAGCCAGTCTTTTTGGGAAAAGGTTCAGGGTTTAGATTGCGGGGTTAAGGGTTTAGAGTCGGAGTTTCGTTTTGGTTTATGGTTTGTGGGGTTTAGGCCTTTGGGCTAAGGGTTTAGAGTTTCAGACATTGCAGTTCACTGGCTATGACAAGCCGTTCCTTAGCGGTACCAGTGCAACTGAGTGCCTATTCCTTCAACCCTAAAGCATCCTAAAGCAAAAAAAGCCCACCCAGGTCTAGGCACCTGTCCCTGTCTTTCTCTGTCTCTCCCTCCGCCTCTCCCTCCCTCTCTCTTTCTCTCTCTCCCTCTCTCTCTCTCTCTCTCTCTCTCCCTCTCTCTCTCTCTCTCCCTCTTTCTCTCTCTGTCCCTCTCCCTTGCGCTCTCGCTCACGCTCTCTCCGAGGCACGAACGCTTCGCTTCCAAAGGTCGATCCTCGGACAACCACCTGGGGCTTCTGAAACGCACTGGTAGGGTTTAGGGGTTCAGGTTTAGGATGGTTTAGGGGTGTAGGGTTCAAGGGTTTGGCACTTAGTTCCGGATGGGCAGGAGGGTGTAGGGGTTCAGGTTTAGGATGGTTTAGGGGCGTAGGGTTCAGGGTTTAGGGTTCGGGATTTAGTTCAGGATGGGCTGTGGGGACGGGGTTCAGTGCTTTAGGGGTTGAAGGGTCTATGGTGTAAGGGGTAAGGGGTGTAGGGATAAAGGGTATAGGGGTTGCGGGTCTTAAGGTTTAAGGTTTTGAGGATGCAGGACTAGTTAGAGGATTGTGCTAGGGTCTTCATGTTAGGGGTTTATGGAGCATTAGATTGGTTAGCGATTTACGGGGAGGGTTTAGGTTTTCGGCTAAAGCTAGGTATTCGAGCTGTGCAGGGATATTATAATATTATAATACGGATTTCGGGACTGCTGATGGACACACTACTGCATCGACGTCCTAAGCTACCCTAATCTACGGAAACTTGGGCGTATCATGGTGTAATCCTTGCTGTGGATAACAATTGAACTGTATAGGGTGTGTTTTCGGAGAAGCAGCCTACTAGGCTATAATAGCGGCTATAAGTCTGCGTCCGTGATGTTCGGACGCTCCCTCCTGGCTCCTAGACTAGCTTCTTGAGTTCTCGGGTGATAGGTCCATTTTGAGTTTGGCGGGCTTCACGGGTCTGGGGTTTGGGTAGGCCGGGGCTTCGGGTGACCGTCAGCCCCCTGCCTAAACCCTCGCCCTAGGACGCATTGCGGCTTAAGGCTTAGAGTTTAGGATACAGGGTTTTAGAATCCAACCTAGATGAAAGAGCCCGGAAGGAGAGCCACACTGTGTATACACCCTAAGCCCTAAACCCGTAAACCCTAAACCCTGTTGTGACCCTCATCTTCCACCCCATCCTCTTCCTTGCAAACTCTGCACCGAGCTCCGCACCGGAACACCTGGTGTGGTCTCCAGCCTGGCCCAAGGGAACTCTAAACCCAAAAGCCTTCAGCCCTAAACTGTCATTGAGACTTCGTGTGTTGAACAGTTTGTGCCTTTTTTGGTTTGGGGCGGAGAGAAGGCACTAGACTCCTGGGCCGTCGAACGTACAGTTCAGGGTTTGGGGCCGCATGTCTGCTGCTGGTGTCTTTCATGATACTAATACTTGTGATCACGGAGCACCTCTTGAGCAACACCACCATTGCATAGGTTTCAGTCTTGAAGTCAACCTCTTGACCCAACGGAGATTTGGGGGTCGTCACCTGGATTTCCGACTTAGGACTTAGTTTCGAAAGTTCGCGCCACATGCGTTGAGCCGCAATCTCTCTGCCGTTCCCTGGCCCGAAATCTGTTTCTGGTCATGAACCGCTCAATTGCTGAAGTCCTAATTACTGTCGAGTGCATTCCAAAACCAGTGTCGCACCTTCAGGAATGCATTGCCACGGCCTGGGCTGGGGGCTGTGTTCGGTTCATGAGAAAACCCTTGGATCGGGCGTTCTCGGCCAAGTCTTTGGATTTCAGGCTTGCCATCTTGCATCGTTGGCTTCTGAAGCGGGGAGAGCAAAGGAATTTAAGTACACGCACAGTGCCGCACAGTCCCAAACCCCAAACCCTAAATGTAGGGATTCAGGAATACATGACCTGAGGCTTCAACCAGGCTGTGGCACCTGCGACTCATAGGCCTAGAGGCTCCACTTGGAGTATCATGGAACTTAACTTAAGTAAGGTTATAGGTACCGTAATGAGAGTTATAGGTAATTACAAACTACAGTTACCTGATTTACAACATTTTATAACCCTAGTTTGCTCTAAAGTCCCATGATCCTCCTATGTAGGATTTACTGTGCTGAGATCCCAGACTACAAACCCCGAAATGCTGAGAGCTGAAAGCACCAAGGCCCAAAAGCCACGTCGGAGCATGTGTCAGACTATTCCATGCATTTTGCGCAAGCTCCAGATCAAGCATGTAACTTTCGATTCGCTGTTTGACCGTTGGGCTCATAGTGATAGGAATGCAAAGCCTTGAAGTGACCCAAATAGCCCAGAACCCGGACACTTGGCGGCCGGCGCAATGAACACGTGAAGCCACAAACAACCCTGGGCAAGTCCAATTTCTCAGAATTCCGCATCGGGTGGGTTGAGGCGAGGGTACGGGCCGCAGACCGTACATGGAGTCTGTCCTACACTACCAGTAGTGGTGATCCACATCGGCACTGCGCTGCCTCCTCTGTGCCCTGAAGCCTCCAGATTTCGAGCTTCGGTTTGTTCACTATCCAAGGGGTCGCAGAGTTCAGACCTGGAAGATCTTTAAACATACGGTAGAAAAGGTGAGTTTTGATCCTCTATCCCCTACCCCTCAAGGCCATGATATAACCCTAAGGGTCCAAGTACTTAATAATCATATACTCTCCCAAATACTAAGCTACATAACTACTATCCGAAACCTATGCACCCAATTATTGGGTCCTAGGTAAGCTTTGGGCTAAAGTCTAAAGTTGCAAAGTTTGGCCAGGCTCGGGGGCTACTGGCTAGGATCCAGGACTCCAACTCCAACACTCCGCCACAGGCTGCCACAGGAACAGATCAGGATCCATCCTCACCTTCAAAAATGTGGCGATGCACCAAGCGGAATAACAATACGGGAGTTTCCGGAAATGCCTTTCAGAAAGAGCTCCTAAGATGGCACGATCCTCATTATACAAGGGTTCACCTTTGGTCCCGGGTTGTTCTTAAGCTGTGGTGACGCCAGTGTGTCTGCCTGCCAAAAGTCGCGCCCACGACTTGAGGAAAACGGCTCAGCGGACCTAGGGTTTGCGCTTCGGGGGTTCGGGGTTTGAGTCTACTATAGCATTGTAGTTCCTTTTTTTGGTTAACCAAAACCTATATATTATAGGATCCTAACCATAAAACTGGCTAACCAAAAAAAGGAACTACAATGGAGACTATAGGTAATCCTAAACCCTAAACCCTAAACTTAAGAGCCTGAGACAGGAGAAGTCAGGGGATCCTGGACTTGGCACCGCGCGCAAACAGCGTACAGGGTCGTCCCTGCGACGTGCGCAACGGAGGGCACGTTCATGACATTGAGCCTGGGTTCAATACTAGGTTCCTGAGTAGCCCCTTTATAATAAGGGTACCCTTTTTCCTAATATTCAGTTTTAATAAGGGGACCCTAAACCAAAAAGGGCAAAAGGGTACTACTCAGGAACCTAGAATAGCCACCCTTGTTCGTACTTAGCTTCTGTCCCAAAAGGTCCTATACGTACCTTTTTGGGAGATACTTGCCCAAACGATAATAGCAATAACAAGAAATTCCTATGGACACCCTACTTTTGCTATATAGCTATCTAGGTATTTCAGAACCTTGGAGGAACTTCTAGACTAGATTGAGGGTCGTGAAACCCTAAGGCAAGAGCTGGCAGAGTCCGGTAGAGGCACGTTGAGGGATTAGGGTTTAGGGCTTTAAAGCTTTTCGGATAGTCTTTGACCCTAAACCCTAAACCCTAGGGTTTGGGCCGAAAGGACCCCAAAGGCCCGAACCGAAGGCCTACAACGTAAACCTTAAGCCTTGCAGCCCTGAACCCCAGATAGTTCCTTTTGGGGATTACCTTATAGGATTCTATATATGAACCCCAAAAGGGAACTACTATGGGGCCTCTGGGTAACTTTTCAGGACCCTCTTCTACAGATCGACAACCCGACAACCTAAAGCTTAAACCCGAAATCCTCAGACTCTGAAAGCCCTGGGCTCTGAATTGGGGCTCCGTGCAGGAGCACCTCGGCCAGCGCCGGCAAGACACTCCAGAGGAAAAGCTGCACAGCCCCGCCTCAGAGTTTAGGGCTTCGGCCCTAGGCTGAAGGTTCAAGCGGTGAAAGGGCACGGGCTTCGGGGATTTCGGCTTATCCTGGACCTTGGCACACGGTCTAAGCCCTGCTTGCTACGCAAAGGAGTCCAGCACTTACTTCCAACATGTGCTTCCCGGCCCCACAACCCTAAACCCTATGTACTGAAAAACCTTACGGTTTATAATCACTCTCCGACGCCTTCTTCCAAGCATTAGATTGATGAGAAAGCAAGACAAGATTCCCAACCGCTCGTTCGAGACCTTCCAACATCCTTTCATCAAGGGAATATACCTTATTAAGTTTTAACTAGGATCCCTAATATGATTTCTAAGGGCCCATACACCCATATACTTGCAAGTGCCTAAAGTATCTGAACAGGGACTACTCAAGGCCAAAGTATATACTGTAATATGAGTACATGGACCCTTAGACAGTGCAGGCAAAGTCACCAAAGGGCGACAAACGCAGCAGCGTGGAGGAGGAGACTTGAGGGTGAAGAACCTCCACACAAATGAAAAATTTAGACTATCAGGGTTTAGGGTGGAAGGTTTATACTGTTTCATTTTAGGGTTTAGGGTTCAGGGTGTAAGGGTTTATAATGTTTTATGATATGGTTTAGGGGTTATAAAATTTCATAAGGATGTCATACGGGGGGGTTGATATGGGGCCTTGATAAGTTCGATTGGGTTAATCACAGAGAGACCAGGTTCAGCGTTCAGGGTTTTAGGCTTGGGCGCACTGGGTTAGGACGACTGGATGACTAGGTGGGGCTTTTAAGGCTTTTGAAAAATATTTTTAAAAATAAGATCCCCTTAAGCCCAATAAGGGAAAGTATAAATGTCCCAAAGCCCTACCTAGATGAAGGGGACATGGATGAGCTGGGAGGAGTAGCGAACAGCTAACGTCGCTAGCAACAGTGGTAAGTGTTCAGGCCGCTAGCTGCGAACTCAGTGATTGACATGTCTTGCAAAATGGAGAGCGGAAACATCCAAGCGACATGGAGCCCCCATCACCCAAAACATGGACTGAAGGCGAACAGGTGAAGCTTGGCAGGGACCTTTGAGAACCAGGGGACCACTGGCTTCACCCCACACGCTAACTGCGAGTCTTCCGTCGGAGTTACAGTTTAGGCATGGCCGTTCGTGGGCCAGGGGCAGCTCACCATGGGTCCGTAGGCAAGGATAGCCGCAATCGTGAATGAATCGGAAGTGCTCAATCCTTTTAAACCCGCAAGCCCTAAACGCTTCAACTCTAAACCGCTAAACCCTCAAAGGCAAAACAACCTGTTACCAGAACTTCTTAACTCGACCACACCAGCCCTGAAGAGTCAAAAAGCCCCGACTCTCTAGAGACAAGTAGGGTTACTATAATTCAGACCCCGGAGGGGATCCAAAAAGTAGATCCCGCTAAGGGGGTTCCAAAAAAACACGGCATATAGGGTCCCAAATTAGGGGATCTATTTTTGGATCCTACATGGATACTCCCACGTCTGCCGAGCTCAAGGCGTGCATGACACGTCGCAGGATAAGGGGCCAGGGGTCGGCAGTTTGTTATAGGGGGTTTAGTGGCCTAGGGGTTTAGAATAGGGTTCCTTTAAGGAATCTAAAGGGGGTAGTGGTTTGAGTCTTAGTAAATCGAGGATGTTGGTGGAAGAAACAGCAGAAACATACGGGGACCGCAAGGGGCAAAAATGTTGAACTAGTGCTGAATAGCTTCAGAAGGCCCTGTAAGGATTAGAGACAGGATTCCGGGGTGTGTCTGGAAATCAAGATTGAGGGTTCAAGGTTGAGGGATATCACAGGTTGCATTACTCATCAGATCTTGAAGGCTGTGATGCGTTCCTACCTATAGTCTCCATTGTAGTTCCTTTTTTGGTTTACCAGAATCTCTATTATAGGTTCCTAATCATAAAACTGGATAACCAAAAAAAGGAACTACAATGGAGACTATAGGTACCATTCAATTGCCAAACCACCTGCCTGCAGCGTATAGCCCATGGTGTAGTAATTGGCGGAATACCTGGCACCGGGCTCATGCAAACTTGCCCGTCGGAAGTTCCCGAGCTGCCTTACTTGGAGGATCATGAGGCTTAGTAAGTAAGGTTATAAGTCCCCGAATAGGGCTTCTAAGTAAATGAGTTATAGCTATAAATACCTTCTGCCTAGCCTGTTAAACAGGCTAGACAGAAGGTATTTATACTGTTATTAAGTTCCAAGATCCTCTCAGTAGGAAGGCTGCCCGAAAAGAATTTCTCACACACCAGCATCGGCCTTGATAGCCGGAGCAGGTTTCCAGGGATTGTTGGTACAATAATTTCGTCGGGTCAAACGGGATTTGAATCATGGCTATCAGGTCTGCATTATGTTCAGGTACTCGGGATGTCTAGCCTAGGGTAATGTTGTGGATTGGACGTTTTCAGAATTCCGTGTCAGGTCTCTGGTTCAGGATCGCAGGGTTCAATAGTTTGAGGTCATGTAGAAGCTTAAGAGCTCTAAGTGCTCAGGACTCCAGCGTGTTGAGGTTTGGGGTTTAAGGCTTCGGGACTTAGGAGATTGAGGCCCGCATTGAGCACACCTGGATCCCAAAGCTCTGAGCCCTGAAAAAGACTTCGTGCCAGGCCCACCAGCATGCAAGCGAGACGCACCTCAAGAAGAGGTTCGCGTTTTTTGGGCTTGAAGCTTCAGCCGAAGAGGCTGAATGACTGTGTCAGGGCTGATCGGCTCAGTTTCGGGCGTGTGGGCAAGCGGCTTGCATCGCAACCATCAAACTCAAAACTCCTTAAGGCCTAAACTCTCAGCCCTAAACCATCAAATCGTCAGCCTTCAGACATGAACATGGACGGAACATCCCTCGATCAAGCGCTGCAGTATTTTCCAAGGGTGTCAAACTGGCCCAATAGCCTTTTGTAGTATAGTCCAGCCTTCGGTTCCGGAAGCCTAAAAGTTTGGGAATTGGGGCTAGGGTTTAGGGTTTTAAAGTTAGGGCTTAGGGCTTTTAGGGTTTAGGGTTTTAGGGTTAAGGGCTTTAAAATTAGGGCTTAGGGGTTTTAGGGTTTAGGGTAGAGTTTAGGGTTTTAGGGTAGCCTTTCCGAGGCCCCACAAGGAGACTCTGTACATACACTCACCAAAAGCTCCCAGAAAGCACTCCGCACACTCAACAGGAGCCTAACCTAACCCCAATTGGCCCCAAGGGTCCAAGCAATTACCTGATCATCATGTACTCCCTAAACCCTAGACCCTAAACCCTTTAGGGTTTAAGGATGGGTTCAGGGTCTGGGTCCTAAGCTGAGACATAACTTAACCCAGGCCTGCACCTAACATAGGGGCCTTCATCATGAGTTTGTGGTATACTCTTTGCAAATTAATTCGTGAGGCTTCTTCTGAATAACTGGCAACTAGGATCTTGATGCCAGATACCATAATTCAGGGTCTCTTGAAGCCCTTAAAGGTTCCATAAGGGTTCAGGGTTAAGGATGTCAAAATAGTACTGGTAATAACTTTGGCCCCTACAGTAGGCCGAACTCAGATGCCTCGACCCGGTGAGGCTGATCCCGAAACCTGATATTCCGGTCTGAGCATGGACCATACGAAGAACAAAAACCTACGGTCTAGGGTTTAGGGGTGTAGGGGTTGAGGGTTTAGGGGTCTAGGGTTTAGGGTGTATCCTCAGCACCAAATACTCAAATTTGCCATGAAATGGCTCTGTATCTCAACAATACTGCGATGATTACCTGGCTTTTAAGATGTAGGAATTGAATGTTATCAGGCTGCGAAGGTTTTCGGCCTAGCTCTGTAAGGCAGTCTGTCAAGTCGATTCCAAAACTTATAAATTTCAAATCTCTGCAAAATTGGAAACCCGATACCCTAAACTCCTAAATCCTAAACCCCTAGCCCCTAAACCCGAAGCCGTGGTCCCGGCTGTCCCAGCCAGAGCTCCATGCAGGAGGAGAGCGCCACCACCTCGCAGCTAGCAGCTCAGCGTGAAGGGTGGGTTTTTTGGTCAGCCTTTTTGGGCTTTAGGGCTTCTGGGCTAAGGGGCTTAGTGGTTTGGGGGTTTTCGGCTTAGGGTCTCGGCGTTTGGGACTTAGGGTTTAGGGTTTCATCCCCTGGACTTCTGGGACGTAGTAACTGGTGTTGTAAATGTGGTAACTACTATGGTTTTTGTTTACTTAGACTTATAACTCCAATAAAGGTATTTCTCACCTGACTTACTAAGTAAGTCCCCTGATCCTCCAAGTATCGGAATGTATGCCGCAACTCTGGGGCATCCTACAGTGTGGGAGTTGCTTCATACACAGGGTGGGCCACACTGTAATAATGCTTTGGGTCATTGGAAGATCATTGATCACGAAATTTCGTCTGACTCCTACATGACGGTGTTTCCAGGGCCTCGTCGACATGAAACACTTTACATTACGTTCCCTGTTTCGCGACTTGAACGCTCAGGAATTATCGTGGGGTCAGGAGTATGGAGCACTGTGATTGTTCGAGAGGTAATTAGGACGTGCAGAAGTGTAGTCATTCAAAAGAAACTCCGGGTCTTGCTATATAATTCCTGAAGGATCGTGCTGGAGCTATACATTGAGTAACACTAACATATGCGTGCAAGAAATGATAACTTTGAGGCTTCGCGTCTCGGGTCTCGCGATCAGGTGTTGATTCGGTGATTTGGCTTAAGATTGTCAGCTTTACTCTACAGCTGCCGGTTCTTGCGTTTGCAGCACGGAGTGCGACAATGGCTGAGCAAGGCACCACGACGACTGCACAAGGAAGCAGCACTGCTTCCCAAAACCTGCAATCTTGAGCTGCGACATTGGCTTCGGTGATGCACTCCACCCTCAGTCGGTTTAAACGCGTCACGCCTAAGACAGACAGACACCTTACCACCTTTGCTCACGTAAACTCCAGCTTTGCACTCAGTACCTAACCCTAAGGGTCTAAGTACCTAATTATCATATACTCTCCAAAACAGTAACCTACAAAACTACTATCATAAACCCGAGTACCCGATTATTGGGTCCTTTGGAACCTCAGGGTAAACTCCAGGTCCAAAGCCTCCCGACCCAACGCCTGCAACAAAGGCCAACGCTTAGGGTTTAGGGTTTAGGGTTTAGGATCGACGAGCGAGGCCAAAACGAACAACATATGAACAAAGTTTCTGTCACGCACAATGTCCCAAAAGCAAGAAGCTTGCATCCAGACATGTGGAACTCCCGATGTTCATGGGAGCGGCCGGCTTCTGGGAAAAAGCTTGGTCGTCTGATGGGTTTTCGAGTTTAGGATGGCTAGGGGCTCTCGTGTTCAGGCTTAGGGCTTATAGAATTTAAGGGTTTAGGGTGTAAGGATTAGGGTTAGGGTTTTAGGCTTTAGCTTTTAAGTGTTCGGGTTCGGAAATTCAGAGCCCTAACCCCTGGGCAGCCAGTCGCCCCGATGCCTGGTGTTGGCCACGTGGAAGGTCGCCGCCTAGCGAACCAAAGCCACTGCTACTCCAAAGTCCTACAAACCCTGTCACCAAACCGAAGAACTCCAACTGTAACATAGGGGCCTTAGTAATTAGAATAGGGTTTTGGGGTCTAATATACTATAACCTGACTCTAATTCCAATAAGGAACCCCCAATTCAGTACCAACTTAAGCTCCACTGAAGCCCTGTGCATAAACATGGCGCACTCATGGTACTCCTTTGGGGTCGGAGACATGGGACCCTAATTGTGGTCAACCAGCAGACAGAAACTCGTTCATCGTTTTCTCGGATTCCTGTTTTGCGACCTTACGGAAGTGAATGGGACCCTAATTTTTGGTCAAAGAGCAGACAGAAACTCGTTGCTAAAGCATCCTTGTTCTCGGATCCCTGTTTTGGGACCTTACTTACCGGATCATGGGGCCTAGTAGCCAGGACTATTTATATATCATGTAACTATAGTGTTAGGGTACTTCTAGACTTACTTACTACGTCCCATGATCCTCCAGGTGAAATTGCTGAACAAACGCTAAATCCCATTCGTCAATCCCCGATGCGAGCCTCGCGCACGAAACTTCTTGCCCCACGCGCCGCCCGAAGGAGGGAAGACCTGCTTAGGGCTTTTAGTGCCTGTGCCTGTACCTACAGTTTCGATTGTGGTTCCTTTTTTGGCTAGATTTGGGATCTTATATCGTAACTCTGAAATTAAACTACAAGGGAGAGTACAGAAAAAAAAAAAAAGGGTTTGTAGGGTTGTGTTCTCTTGCGGACGACGACGAAGACTTGAATGCGGCTGCCGCGTTTGATGATGGTGGTGTTAGTACTGGCAGTGGTGGTCGTGGCGGCACTGGTGGCAGTCTGTCAGTGGTGGTGGCAGCTTCGGCGCTCCCTGTTGCTGATACCACAAATCCAATGCCTTTTTCGCGGGCTTATGCCGCTCTGCGATGGTGATGCTCGTCGCGGAAGCTTGTTCCGTTAGGTAGTCCATGGCCCTCTCTCTTTGCTACAGCTCTCACGGTTTGGGGTTTAGGGTTTAGGGAAGGCTTAGGTTCAGTTTAGGGCCAGCTTTTTCAAGCTTCAGGCTTCAGGGCTGCTGCTTTGGGGATCTTCGGCTTCGAACTGCCCATAGGCTCCATAGTAGTTCCTTTTTGGGGTTCATATTTAGAATCCTATAAGGTACTCCCAAAAAGGAACTACTATGGAGCCTATGGGTGCTTCAGACACTTTGCCCCGAACCCACTAACCGTCACTCACCCCAACTTGGAGCCTTGAGTGACAAATACCAAAAGCCTTATACACCCTGTCACACCCCTAAAACCTAAGCACTAAACCCCTTAACCCCTTAAGCCCTAAACCCCCAAACCCTAAACCCTCAATGCGCATCCCCGAAAAAGCTAGAAGCTCGAAGTGTCTCAGGTTTGTCGCACCTGTCGCCGGTCCAGTTCGCTCGACTCACCTGAGGTGTTAAGTGAAGGGTTATATAAGGTGTGGGACGTTCTGGTGAACTTGGGTTTTTTTAAGGATTCCAAGGTTTAAGAGGACGGATTTGGGGATTGGATTGGGGGTCAGGGTTTCAGGTTTTAAGTCTTCAGGATTTTAATCTAGGGTCACCACCTAACAGCACTGAAGAACACCGGAAAGCCTGCTCACCTGAAGCCCTTCTGCCTAAGTCCTCGTATGCTTGTGGCCCACGGGACAAAAAAAGCAGCTTCTGTTCAAGCTGTACGAGCTTGGGCTTAGGATGTTGACCCCTCCAACCCTAAACCCTAAGACTTAAGGCAGAACCCCCGACACACAACAGCGACCAAGCCTCCCCTAAACCCTAAACCCTGAACCTTACCCCTAAACCGTGGAACCTCCTCGATGGCAGACACATCCTCTTCCAGGTCCATGTTCGCTGCACCGGGAATGCCTCGAGGTGCAGAGCTCTTGTCAGTGGTGCAAGATATAGGGTCCCGGTTTAGGGTTTAGGGTTCAGGGTTTAGGGTTTTATAGGGTCTATAGGTTGGGTACTGCCCCCGCTGGAGGATCCTATTACGAGCGCACGGTCGTAAACTCTGAGCCAGCGGCCCAGTACCGTGCAAGCCTTGGGACGCTGGTTTTCAGGTTTGGGGTTTAGGTGTGATGGCTGAGGAGTTTCCCAGAGAGCCCAATACCCCTTAATTCAGGAATATAGCTTAAATCATAATATGAAGCCCCTAATGATTTAAGGTATATTCCTTAATTAAGGGGTATTGGGCTCTGGGTTAGGGTGTAGGGTTTAGAGTTTAGGGCTTTGGGTTTAAAGGGTTCAGGGGGGCTCAAGCTGCAGCTTCGGGAGGAGGGGCTGAGGGTTTTGGGAAATGCTCCAATCAGCCCCTACCTGGACCCCCAAAGTCTTCACACCACTCGGAGGATCATGGGACTTGGTAGGCGACCAAACCTTGAACCCTCAACATGATGCCCTGAATAAACTCTAAACCTTGGCTAACAGCTTCACACCACTTGGAGGATCATGGGACTTGGTAAGAGAGGCTGTAGTACCTTAATCGGAGTCATAAGTAATGATAACTATAGTTACCGTATCTATAAGTCTACCTGGACCCCCCAAAGTAGGTAAACTAATGGCCCAAAACCTGTAAAAGGCTATGATTCTACATACTTTTGGGGTCCAGGTAGGTGCCTCGGATGTTTTTTTTTTTTTTTGGGGGGGGGGGTGTTCTCAAGTAGAAGCGAAGATTGATGAGTCCTCCATTCGCTGGAGCTAAAGTCAGAGAATGAAGGTAGCAGGCCTATGTATAGATTCATACCCATAGTTACTAGTTCATGGTTGGGATAGGATTAAAAATTTACATTTTTATTCCTTATTGGCTTTAAGTACCCGTAAAAATATAAAATGTTACCCAACCCAACTATGACAAAGGTTAGTCCCAAACAGACCGTAATGCCTTTTGGGGCATCTTGAATGGAGACCACGTCAAGCCTATCCCAAAACACTAAACCCTCAATCGAGAAGGACCCCAACCCTAAATCCCACGACCTAAATCGAGGAAGCTGGGCATCAGCACCGGCCGTGCGCCCGCGCTGCCTAGCTGAGCCTGAGAGACAAGGGCTTTGGAACCGCGGCGCAGCGGGTTTAGAGTTTAGGCTTCGAGCGGTTTAGGGTTTAGGGTTTAGGGAAGCTTGCCGAGTAAATTACAGTTGAGGCTCAAAAGTTTAGAGTGTGCTTCATACCGCAAAAAACACCAGGGACTGTGACCCAACTAAGGCTCAGGTGTTCCACTCATTCTGCCGGCTCTGTAGTGCAGCAAGCTTTGGGGTAGGGTTGGCTAGGTTTCAGGGTTGTCAAACGGAAGACTGAGGTCTTTGAACTCATGGTTGAGGCCTGAGGCAGGGGCAGTCCCACACATTCCTAAGAACCTATATGGGGGAAACTAACCCAAACCATAACAACAATTCTGAATATGCCGTGCACGTACTTAGGACACAACCCTTTGGGAGTTGAAGAAGTTCCAGTTGAGGTTTGGCGCTAGGGATCCTTCCTTCGGGGTTGCAACTGCCGCGAGTATGCAAGCCTTAGGCTTCGGATACCAGGCTCAGGCTTAGGGTTTAGGGCATAAGGGTTTAGGGGTTTAGGGGTTTAGGGTTTAGGGTTTAGGGGTTACGGGTTTAGGGGTTTAGGGTTTAAAGGTTTAGGGGTTTACGGTATAGGGCTCATCTAGTCTTCGGTCTTATCAGCCTCCAAACAAAAAAGCAGAACAGCTGAAGGTGCATCCTCCGAACCCTGAAGGGGCAGACCCTATAGTACATCCTGGTCGTAAGCATTAAACTTCTCGAAACGCACCGGAGACATAAAAAATCCCAACAGCTCTCAGCCTCGAACTACGCCCGAAAGCCTGATACCCCAAAGAGTACACGTAAACCGCTAAGAACCTAAACTATAAGTCTTCACACCCTGGACTCTAAGTAGTACCCTGAGCCCGAATACCAGGTTTGCGACTCTAAACCCCTGCTGGTTCCCGATGGGGGAGTTTCCAAAATAGGGGACCCTAATATAATACCCTAAATCGTAGGATCCTTATTTTAAGGACCCCAAACAAGGTACCCCTAATTTTCGGAAACTCTAAACCCTTATAGAGCCCTTTAAAGGAACCCTTATAGTACCCTTGTAGTAACCCTTCAAAGAAACCCCTAAGGTACCCCTTGTTTTCGGAAACTTCCTAAACCCCAAACCCTCAACCCTTTATGGATCCTTTTAAAGATACCCCTTATAGACCCCTTTAAAACTACCCTGTATGATCCCTTTAAAGGTACCCTTTAGATCCCTTTAAGGAACCCTTATGGATCCCTTTAAAGGTACCCCTTCTTTTCGGAAAACCCCGACGGGTTCCCAACTCCATGTGCGCGCGGCCGCCGCTCCGGGGCGGCCGTGGCTCCTCGAAAGCAGAGGCAACAGATGAATGGCTCCAAGGTTGTTTTTGTTGTTAAGGGCCTCTTTTCGATCTGGCTCTAAGGTTTAAGGTTGTTGTTGTTGTTGTGGACGAGAGGTGCCCGCGGGCAATTAAACCGGGGTTACCCTCTGGCTGGGACCTCACCGCGCAGGTGTAAGGCAGCAAGCTGGGTAAGGGTGCTGATAGGCTCGACCCAAGAGACTTCTTAGGTATCTGGTCCTTAGCTTGCTGAAGTAAAGGCACCCGGCTACTTCGTCCTGTTTTTCAAGCCAGTCATACTGTCTCGAGCTGCAGGTGCTACGCTACTCGCGAGGTCGCCCCTGCGACCAGCTTGACCTTCGCCGTGAAGACCTCCACCGATGGCGAAGACTGGCACAAGATCATGCTGAGTTCACACGATCCACCTGCCAAGTGAAACANCGCTACTCGCGAGGTCGCCCCTGCGACCAGCTTGACCTTCGCCGTGAAGACCTCCACCGATGGCGAAGACTGGCACAAGATCATGCTGAGTTCACACGATCCACCTGCCAAGTGAAACACAGGGCTTCGGATGTCCTGCATGTGCACACAGTGCTCCACGAAATGGCGAATGCCTACGACAGCATCGCCACAGAATGGGCATGTGGCCAAAAGTGACAGAAACTTTGACCCCTGATGGGTAACAATGGGCAGAGCACAGACGATCCGTGCAACCTTCCAAATGCGCATCATGCTCCAGAAGGTGGGTGGCCAAGTTTGCCACCTCTCACTTGGCTGCCAGGGCTGCAGCACGTGGTCCAGGTGGTTGTACGGGACTATCGCCTCAGAGATAATTTGCTGAAGCTGCTGCTGAAACCATTGCTCCTCCAGCACCCTGAGTAGCGGCATGACGCAGGAGTTTCGGTAAGCTTGGAGCAGTTTGGATTTTTCTTGCTT
>BGNK01003247.1:20794-43914 GCA_003297005.1 Symbiodinium sp. clade A Y106 | reverse complement strand
ATCGCCTCAGAGATAATTTGCTGAAGCTGCTGCTGAAACCATTGCTCCTCCAGCACCCTGAGTAGCGGCATGACGCAGGAGTTTCGGTAAGCTTGGAGCAGTTTGGATTTTTCTTGCTTAGTGAGGTCGTGGAAGTCGGAAGCTCCGGCAAATTCCCAAACCTCTGCAAACTCCGGGCTTATGGACATCATGAGCACTCGAGCGTGCTGCCACCAAGTCTGAGGCAAGTGTTGAGCTGCTCGGACAGCTACCCTGGTCGGGTGAGAGCTGGGAAGCAGCGCAAGGCGCGCTCTGGTCATCACTGGGTTTAGGGTTTAAGGTTTAGGGTTTAGGGTTTAGGCTCCATAAGGGCTTTATAAGACCTCTATGACGGCTAAGGGCTTTATAAGATCTCCTGAAACGGAACACTACAAGGTTTTAAAACAAAAGGCTCTACAAGCTGTATTACTAGCAAGACTTTTAGAGGCTCCAGAAGGGCTGTATGACGGCTATAAAAGGCTCCATGAGGGTTCCATAAGGGCTCAAATGGAAGTTCGGTGCAACACGGGAAGTGCTTTATGGCATAGGGCCTTAAGCGTTCATATTTTGGTTTTGGGCTGAAGCAGACATGATGATGTTAATCACGTCACCAGAAATCGTGTTCGTCTACAGCTGCTGCAACTTCTCACGGATCCCTTACAAAACCTTGCCAGACACCCTTCCTAAACCCAACAGAAAACATTGCAAAACCCTTAAATAGCCGTAACCCTAAACCCTAAACCCCAAAACCCCCAAAACAGACACAGCAACTACAACTGTCCCTTCAGTGAGCTCCTGCAGGAGGATCAAGAAGACCACAAGAAGCACGGCTGAGCCTCGACTGGCTTTGTAGAGTTCAAGTCTAGGGTTTAGGGTTTAGGGTAATATAGAAGCTTGAACCCTAAACCCGAAGGTGTTGTTTTAAGTGTAGCGGGGCCCCCTTGTGGAAATTTTGCTCTAGGGTTTAGTTTAGTTTCGTAGAGCTTAGTATTATAATCCAGCAAAGCTCAGTACAGTTCAACAAGGTGTTGCAGTAGTTTAACCTAGTTTCATGTAGCTTGCCCTTTAGCCTAAACCTTAACATATTTCAGTGACAAGTCTCGTGACGCACTCTAGACAGGTCAGAGGGTGGGCTGCTACATGCCTGCCTTCACGGCATCTGCAATTCAATTGTTCAGGGAGTTTAAGGTTAAGGTTTACGGTTTTGGGGTGTTAGGGTTTAGGGGTTAGGGTTTGGGGCTTTATGCAAGCTGGGCTGCATAGCCATGCGGGGAGCGGGACGGTGTTCTTCACCGCGGCCTGCCAGGGAAGCCGCTAGACGAGTACCGATCTCGCCCCTCAACACAAGACGAAGACTCACCTATACTGTGTTCAAACCTATACGAAAAACTATACTAAGCTGTCCTAAACTGTACCATATTATAACAAACTGCTCTAGCCTTATACGGGACTCCGAATCCTCAACCCTCTACCCTACACACTCTCAGCCGCACTCCCCATCGTCGCCTGCACCGCAGCCAGCCAAGGCTCCTGCACCTCCTGTGTCACGTTCGCACCTGCGCGAAGCAGGGAAACCTGATATAGCAACTTTGGCAATGCCTACTCGCATTTAGGGGTCAGTATACCGACGATATGACGGAACCCTGTGGAATGGCATTGGTAACTATCCCGGCCTCTAGATTTGAGGGCTTCCGAAAATAGGGGACCCTAATATCGTACCCTAAATAGTAGGATCCTTATTATAAGGACCCCCAAATAAGGTACTACCCTAATTTTCGGAAACCCTAACCCCTAAACCCTTTATAGAACCCTTATAGATCCTTTAAAGGAACCCCTATAGGTAGCCCTCATTTTCGGAAACTCCCAAAATTTAACCCTAAACGCGATAAACCCTTTTCTGGAACCTGAACCCTAAACCCTTCTCCCCTGCACAATAAACCCCATTGTACTATAATTAGAGGGATACTACTGTTGATGGACAAATCCTGCATTACCCATTATAAGGAATATACCATAGTTCCCATAGTTTAGGGTCCTTAGGGTCATGCAGGATTTTGTCCATCAGCCGTATAAGGGCTCTATGATATAGGAATTAGAATTGGGTTTGGGGGCCCGTTATACTATAATTATGACAAGGAACCCCCACAATCATATTGGTAATTATGTAGGCCGAAGCCTTATACCCTATACCCCAACACCCAGTACACTAAACAGCAAAGCTGTAAGAAGCCTACACCTCAATCTGTCAGCAGCCGAGGATCAGGGCGCCGGGCTCTGGATGACGAGGCTTCTCTGGAGGAAGATGGCCTGCAGCACAGCGCACCGCAAGCTTTGCCGCATGGCAGGCAATGTGCAACCGCTTATCAACTCATAAACCTGTCTGGGCCCAGAAAAGTTCATTTCAGAACCCTACAGAAAAACTCATAAACCCGTCTGAAAATATATAGGAACCCCATACAAAATCCTCTAAATGCCCCCGGAACGAGTGCTTCTGTGACGTGCGTCTGTCTGTTCACAAGCGCCAACAAGCACTTAGCTTCCGAGACCCGAACATCAACGCAATCGTTCCTTGCCTGCAGAAACCTTTAGACTTTTAGGGTTGGAGGTCTCCGGTCTAGGGTTCAGGGATGTTTGGGTTTTAGGGTTTATAGCTCTTGGGGGTTTAGGGTTTCTCAATTTTTGGGGTTTGGGGATTAGGGATGTTCGGGGTTTAGGTTTTACGCATGTTTGGGGTTCTGGGTTTAGGGAAGTTTGAGGATTAGGGCCAATTCGCCACCCCAAGCCCCCCAGCCCCGAGCTGCGCAACCCACACACACTGCGGCCCTGCGCCCACATCCCAAAGCCTTCAAACACTCAACCCTGTGCCGATGACTGGGTTGTAGTTTCGGGGCCCATAACAGTATTTAAGAATAGATACCTCTATCGGAACCATAAGGGAAATTAACAAGGTTCCCAAAGCGCCACCTAGATACATAGACATATCTGAACCCCAAACCCTGAACCCAAAACAGTCTCCTCGGCACTTCGTACGTCGTCATCGACCTCGCATGTGCTGTCCTGTCAAAGACTTCGTCGAAACTTACGCAGACAATCCTGCAACGCTCCGATCCGGTGGGGGGCAGGCTTAAAGGAGCAGGGTCCAGAAACCCTGCAAAAGAGTAGAAAATCTTGTAACCCACAAAAAAAATGACTGCAGCGCACGTGAGAGCACCCTGGGAAGGTTTAGGGTTTAGGGTTTATTTAGGCGGTTTAGGGTTTTGGCGCTCCAGGGTTTGGTGGTTTAGGGCTTAGGACACCCTGGAAAGCCTCGGAGTGCACCGCATCCAGTGCTAGCAGGAGGCTGAAGAGACGCCATCGCATGGCAAAGCCTTGGAACTCAAGTAAACACCCGAAACCCAAGCGGCCCAAGCGCAGCGCCCCTAAACCCCAAGACCCTAAACCCCAAAACCTTCAACCCTAAACCCGCAAGACCTGAACCCAAAACCCTAAACCCGAAACCCGCAAAGCCTGAACCCAACACCCTAAACCCTAAACCCAGTAACTCCCGAAAGCCCCAAATCCAAAGTTTAAAGCTTCAGGATTCAGGGCTTCAGGTTGCAGGGAAGTGGGTTAAGGGCTCTCGGGCTTCAGGGCTCTACGACTTTGGGTTCTTCGGGCATTGGGCATATTGGGCTTTCTGGTTTGCGGCTTTAGGGCTTAGGGTTTAGGGCTGACTTCGTCGGCTTCCTAAAATACAAATATTTGCGGGTTCTATACTGGTTCAACACATTAGGATGCCTTCCTCTGAAGTGGCGCAGTCTTAAATCCAACATGGGACCCTACTTTAGGGTTTAGGGCTTGGTTTTGATTTAGAGAACCCAAGTCCGAAACTGACTTCATCCGGCACTCCAACCGGGCAAATTGCCTCAGGCCACGGCAGACGGTTCGGTTGGAATTGCGCCCATTCTGTTCGACAGCGAGCACTTGAGCCACAGATGTCACATCCAGCACGCTTGCCCTGCAGTCCATGGGCCTTAACCATGTAACATGTAACCCAACACATCTAAACCCGGAAACCCTCATGGTCAAAACGTACCAACAAACAAAACTGCAACACCAGGGCTGATCATGAGAGACTGAGAGAGATGCAAAACTGAAAGAAACTGTATGCAAACTCCTTCCTGTGACTCCGGCTTCAGGCACAAGACCTGCTTCTGGCAGATGACAACTGAAACAGGGATCTCAGAGCCTTGTAGCCAAAAACAGCCTTTGACTGTACGACCCTGCAAGGGTTGCATTTGGCATGTGCTTTAGTAGAACAACTCCAATCGAAGCCCCCAAAGTTGCAAGTAGCGAGGTCCACAAAGATAGAGACCCTTCATTGAAGGGAAGCTCCCCACAAAAACCCGCAACCTTAAAAATTGTAAACCCTAAACTAAACCCAAGACCTGAAACCCAAAACGCAAGAACCTTAAACCAACATCCAGAAGGTCCAAACCCTGGACCCAAAACTCCAGGCACCTCCTTAGTTGCTGAGTTCATAAGCCCCAAAAAGTGTACACTTTTAGTTTTACAGTGGGTAATATTATCCCAAAAAGTGTAAAGTGTATCCACTCAGCTACTCAGCCTCTGAATTCTACGGCTTCGCCGTGCAAGAAGAGTGCCAGCAGCCACAACCTTGCACGCGGGAGAGCTTAATGGTTCGGGGTGCAACAGTTTTGGTTTTAACGCTTCAGGGGTTCAGGGTTTGGTATACGACAAAAAAATCCAGTCTACTCTTTTACACGAGACTATACTATGCTATACTGTACTATACTATACAAGACTGTACTATACTAGGACTTTACTAGACTTTACCAAGAGGGTCCATAAACACTCCCCTTATGGAATTAAGGGTCCCAAAACCATAGTAGGGATGGTCTTTTAGGACCTAATTCCATAATGGTGGTGTATATGGACCCTCTGGGTTACTAGACTCTAAACAGACTCTACCGGACCATACGACACCGACGTCGGGCCCCGGGCCTCAAGCCTTGCATCATGCAACGGGGTCATCGGCACATTGAATTCGCTTAGAAGCTCACGCTTTAGGGTACAGGGTTTCTAGGGTAAATACAGTGCATAGGGTTTAGGGTGAGATGACATCTGCAGACCTTTCGAAGGTGTCCGGACATTTCCTTATGCTGCTGCATCATGAATCTGTCTGGTAGGACATACACGGAAACGAGCATGTTCATGTCCTGAGCCTGAGCATGGAATGGCAGAGAAGCAACAACACGCAAGGCTTCACATGTGCAAAATTCTCGTTTGCGTGGGATGGGCACGATTCCAAAAATCCGTTCCGGAAAAGCGAAGTTGCACACAATGTTGAGTCTTTTGGGCCGAATGGGAACACTGCAACCGTATGTGCCCTAAAACTTGGCACGTAACAACATCAGATCATGAAGCCTGGACTGCACATCTTCTTGAACGAGTTGTCAAAACATGCGCAACAGTCCAACAGGCTGCAGTTAAAAAGTCCAGTCAACATCCAAAGCTGTGCCAAGGAGAAGCTTGCAAAAATCCCAGAACGCGGGGTGTTCAGCCACGCACAGACATTGTATTTCAGTCGTAGACCCGCTTGAAAGATCTATTGAAGAATCTATTGGAAACCTTGGCTCACAGCCAATTTCCCAGAGAGCCCAATACCCCTTAATCAAGCAATATACCTTAAATTCTAAGGGGCTTCATATTATGATTTAAGCTATACTCCTTAATTAAGGGGTATTGGGCTCTCTGGGTTGCTACTCAAGCTGTAAACTCCGCACACATCCAAAAAGGCCGCCGCAAGCGAAGCGCAAAGATGACTCAGTCTCATCGCTGGAAGGCGCACATTCTCCAGACAGAACCAAATGGTTTTCCACGGCATGAAACTTGTTTTTGCCACAATTTTGCTGATTTCTGTTCAGTTGTAACCCCCAACAAGCTCCAATCTTTCTTGTGGTCAATGTGACTTGGCGTCAATGTTTTTCGATGCGCTTCTGTGGATTTGGTGAGCCACATCGGCATGGGGACTGGTGAACACCGAACCTTGCATGCTGAGATCATACGTGCGCATGCCCGATCCGCGGACTGTCATACTACCGTCCACATCTTGGTACCCCGCTTCCTCTTTAAGACTTCGCCCGTTCACAGGGATTAACAGGGACGTACAGCGTCAGACCATGAAGTCTGACTTGCACATCTCGGCTCGGTCGCAGAATCGGACAACACACCTCAGAACATTTGCTGGCACTACAGACACTCCACGGAACACTGCACCAGATGACAAGTCAACAACTGGGAAGAACGAGTTGTCGGAGCATGCGGACAGGCCGGGCTGCGAAGCTCTGAAAACATGAGTTTCTACAGTTTCTACATGCTGGTTCGCGCAGCAGGTGGAACTCAAAGCGCGCAACTGCAACGACTTATAAACAGACTGGTGCTTCGCAGCTTTTCAGCTGCTCTCCGCTTCACGGCTGGCTCAGAGCACATTCCCGGAGAGCCCAATACCCCTTAATTAAGCAATATACCTTAAATTATAAGGGCCTTCATAGTATGATTGAAGCTATATGCCTTAATTAAGGGGTATTGGGCTCTCTGGGTTGCTCTGCAAGCTAAACCGCATGTCATTGTCATCAAGCTCACAGCACTGTTGGCCTTGATCTGAACTCTCCCGGAAGGTCGTAGAAAGCGCCTCAACCAAACTCCCGACAGGCTTCCATCTGAATTAAGGCTCCTACCTGCAGCGGGTGTTACCATCTGCGCTTGTCTTGACCACCTGGCCCTGCAACCGTGTGAGGTCAGCAGCGTCTGCAGCCGTATCTTAAGACTCGGGCAGCGCAAGTCGCATCATAGCAGTCGTAACCCTTTGAGCTGAACTTGACTACACAGGCCTGGAGATACTTGCATGTGGGAGCCGTGCCATAATACCCATTTCCTTCTGTACAGCAAGATTCTGGTGAGGTGTAACCATCTCTCCTGCACTGGCTCACAGCAGGAGCCAGGTCACAACCACCCAACGAACAGGAAGATTGCGAGTAGTAGTGCATCCCGTGCTGCATGGTGCAGTGCGACGCTTTGTTGTAGTAGGCATCCTCACATTGAGACGTGCCTGATCCCGCATTGTACATCCCTGGGCAAGGGGCGCAGGATGCACACTGTGCCTGTTTCGTGCACACAGCAATCAGCTCTGGATCAACAAATATGTCGAAGTACAATGCAAATGTAGGAAGGTTCAGAAGTTCAGGGTTTAGGGGTTCAGGGTTTAGGAATGGCCTGCTGCCAGAAGAGCCTTCTTGCATGTCAGCCACACTCTATCGTTCCAAGCCGATTGCTACAAACTCCTCAGCTTCGTATTTACACTGGCGTGTGTCAGCATCGCGCAATGCCTTCCAATTCCCCACACCTTGACCACAAACGAAACTTGAGCTGCAATCTGCTCTTCAGAAAGAGACTGTTCGTTTCCTCGCTTGCTGAGGCCTGCATCAGGCCACCATGCCATCGTATGAAGCAGAAGGCACACAGCTGAAACTGGTTGGCTTTACATGACACTCAGCACCGCACTTGGCAGGAAGCAACACCAGCAATTGCTTAGCAATGTTTACGGGGCTTTTGCACTGATCTGCTGCAGGCATGTGCAATTAACATAGCCTGCAAGCAGCCACGCAGAGCACGCAGAATGTAGACTCATGTGTGAGTTTCCGAAAATAAGGGACCCTAATATAGTACCCCACAGAGTAGGATCCTTCTTATAAGGACCCCAAAATAGGGTACTACCCTAATTTTCGGAAACCCTAACCCCTAAACCCTTTATAGAACCCTTATAGATCCCTTTAAGGAACCCTTAAAGGAACCCCTATAGGTAGCCCTAATTTTCGGAAACTCCCGTGTAACTCCTAAACCCTTACAGAGCCCTTTAAAGGAACCCTTATAGTACCCGTATAGTAACCCTTTAAAGGAACCCTTAGGTACCCCTAATGTTCAGAAACTCCGAGAAATGTAGCGCTTTCCCATCCCCTGTCCCTGGCCTGCTTTGCATCGTGCGAGAGGGGCCATCGGGCGTTCCATTCTCTTGGGTTTAGGGTTTAGGGTTTAGGGTTTAGGGTTCAGGGTGGATCGCGAGCTTGAAAAGGACATCTCCGAGTTATCGGTAGAGGGCTTCTTGTGCTGCGTCTGCGTCCTGAGTAGCTGTAAGGATTCACACGAGATCGGGCACGTTCGTGTCTTGAGCCTGCAGATCAGAGGGCAGCAAACAGTGAGATGCAACCTGTGCCCTGACCGCCCAGGTACCCCTCAATTAAGGAATATACCTTGAATCATATTAGGGATCCTACGATATTTTAAGGCATATACCTTAGTTAAGGAATATTGGAGTCTCTGGGTACATGGAACACTCACAATGCCTCCTGATCAGCAGCCATTTCGCCGGCGCAAGCAGTCGGCTCAGAAGCGCATTCTCCTAAAAGTACTTCAAAACCATGAACCGAGAAAACTGAGGTCGCCGCAAGTCTGTGGAATCAACACAGTGGCGGGAAAACCGCGCAAATGCCCACCCTTTTGGGCCAGAGCTAGAGCTGCTAGAACGCAAAAATGCACGGCCCGAGTTGTCGCCATAAAGACCGGACCGCGCAGCGGCACCAGTCTCTGCAAAGGACAGCCTATGCTGCCGGTGCTGGCAAGAATCCCAGAGACTCTAAGCCCTTTCAATGGGGAACCGTATGAGAATTCAAGGTATGTTCCATCTTTAGGGTCTAGTCTGGGCTTTGGGCTTGGGAGTCTTACGATAATATCACTTGAGGTATGTTCATGAAATAAGGGTTCGGAGCCTCTGGGAAATTAGTGTGTGGTGAGCAGGCTTCAGCCAAGGGTCTAAGCCCATCCGGCATAAGGTGGAGAGGAGCCACTACACTTCAAAGAGAATACGACCACTGACCACAACAGTCATAGTCGTGATCACACTAGTTTTGATGAGAATTGTATCAGCTCACTAACGGACCAAGGAGGCTATGAAGTCCGCAAACCTTAGGGTTTATCGTTTAGGATTTAAGGTTTTGGGCTTTGGGTTTCGGGTCCTCGAAGCTGCAACAGCTAAGAACCACACCGAACGCCGGCGATGCCAACGCGCACCCACACTCTTAACAACGACCATCCTAAGTTAGTGCTGCTGCCTCAGTGTCGGAGCTGCCATGCTTGGGAATGGCTGGTAGCGTAGTCGCTGGAATACGCGAAGGCATACATAATCAGAAATACTTTTATGGGGGGGTGCTTATGGGGTTGTTATACCCACTCTAAATCCCCCAGTCATGAAGGCTGCTAGAAGGGTTCTACAGGAGGGTAAGTAAAGGTGGCTTGAGGGGTTCCGGGTTTCTTTCAGCGATCTGTAACGTTCCGATAACAGATTTAAGGATTGGCGGGTTTAGGGCTTGTAGGCTTCTGGATTTGGGGTTTGGGGGTTCGGTTCTGTTCGTGAGCTCAGGGTTTAGGGTTCGGGGTTTGGCCTGCGTTGCGGTCTCGATTACCCTTTGGGCTGGGGATCATCCCTCTTTGTATCCGATTTTTGTATGGTGTAAGTAAGGGGCTTCTGACATTCACATGTTTGCGGCTCAATTGTGTTTTAGTGCATCACCTTCAGCATGAGCAGGCAGCAAGGCAGTCGCTTGGAGAAGTTGTCGCTCATGCCCCAAACTGCTTTGCAGGCGGGTTCTTAAAAGCTATGGCTGTCGCCGTCCGGTGCAACACGACAATACAGGATACTATATTCAAGCACAGTGTCTTGCCAGCTTGCAACATGTCTTGTGCCTTGTGGCCCAGACGGCGTGGATGAGTCCTCCGACGTGCTTCTGCGCTGAATCGCCATCCTCGGCAGTGATCATCGGAAGAAGCCGACCTCACCTCGTGGATTCCGGTGCCTGGCGTTGAGAACAGAGAGGCGTCCAGAAGGCAACTTTGCTTCCTTTGCAAGCTGCTATCACTTAGTAAGGCTCTCGCGATGCCCGAAGAAGCTTGTACAGAGCAGCGCATCGCCACACCTTCATGTTCTCATGTTCCCTACAGTCTCCTTTAGACAGGATTGTGTCGTATTCACGCCAAGATACGACTGGCGTGGTCAAGATCCTATTCCTCGTCATCGTCGTCGTCGTCATCGTCCTCGCCATCCTCGTCAGGGTCACAGCAGTGGCACAGCCTTCCCTCTGTCCCACACGACTGGCAGGCCCACCTTCTTGCCAGGGAAGCTGAAACCAAGGACTTGGATGCACAGGTCTGCCACAACCCTAGGGTTCGTTGCTGTGACTCTACTATGCCGTACCCCAAAACAAACCCTATTCTAAACATTAAGGATTAAGGGTTTAGGGTTTAGGGTTCCTATACTCTGAACTATAAAGCCTAAACACAAGCTCTGCGCCTCTCTGCGCCTCTCTTGGTGCAGCCGGACGGCTCATGGTCTCCGGTGAGGGCACACCAAGCTCAGCCAGAATCGAATGGTAGAGCGCCGTCGCCTGGACAGAAAGGGTTCTTTTTTTTTAAAGGGCCCTTTTTCCGTCCTTTGGCTCACCGCAGAAAGGGGGTTTAGGATTTAGGGTTTACCTAGGGCTTAGTCGGGAAGGAAGAGCTTCGAAGACGGGATTCTAGGTTCCCAGATATCCCCTTCAATAAGAACACCCTTTGTCCCATGATTGAGCTTTTTTGAAGCAACCCGACCATAACAAGGCCAAAGGCTCACAAAACCCTTCCAAAAGAATTATAAAAACCCTTTAACACCTTAGAACGCTCAAAAAACGGCACTACCGGCGGGAACGGGGAAGATGCACCCTAAACCTTAAACCTTAAACCCTAAACCCTAAAGGAGCCTCTGCATCCTCGAGGCTCTCTATGTTTGCCGCGATTGCGAACTTGCTCATCTCTGGATTGGCTAAGATCATGATGTACCTGAGCTTTCGGAATACTAATGCCAGAAAGCATAGATAAGCGGCATAATAAGATTGCTAATGCCAAGGCTAACGATCACAAGAAGCATAAGAATAGGAATAAGACTAAGACTACGGCTCAGAATGAGAACATGAAACAACACTAAGAATAAGAATAAGAGTAGCACCAATGGTAAACAAAAACAACAAGACTACACTTATTCTTACGCGGATGTTGTTTATTCGTCGTCTTATTCTTATTGTTATTCAAGTTAATCATATTAATGTAATTGATATTGCTATTGTGGTTATTACAATTGTTCGTATATTAATTCATGTATTTATGTATTTAGTTGTGTCTTGTTTGTTTCTGTTACAGCAATGATGATAACAATGGTAATGATAACAAGAAGAACAGTAGCAACAACAATAAGAGTGGTAACAACAATAAGAAGAAGAATGCTATTAATGTGTAGGGCTTAGGGGTTATCACGCTTTGGCTCCATAGGCTTGGTTAGGTCCCCACCCCACTAATAATGACCAAGAGGGATACTTGCAGTTATGTTCGGGTCCGGCTTGGTTCCCATTATACTACTATGAGGGGGGTGAGGCCTAATCCAAGCTTTGCCGGAGTTACAGGGCTTCGGGGTTTTGGGTTTGGGGTTCAGAGTTCAAGGTTGAGTGTTCAAGGATTTCTTGGCCAAGGAACTCCCAATCGGCATCGACTGCCTGAAGGATGCGGGCCCCTGAGAGTCTTCGTCCCGCATTGTCCTGGACATGGAGGGTTCTGAAACCAGGCAGCACAAGGCCTGAAGTCTAGAGTCTAGTGCAATGACTTGAGAAGTGAACAGTTCTGCACAATGTGCTCCGGTATGTGGTCCGCACAGGGGACCTAAGCCTTCTCTTTAGCTTGAGGCTGAGGGCTGATCCTTCATGGCTCTGGGTTGTAGGGCCAAGTTGGTGCCGGCAGGTAAGGCAACTTTCCCGGCAAGCCACAACCTTCAGAATCTGGCTACGCCGATCGCTAGATGACACGAAAGAGGTCCACTGATTTGGATCAGGACACATGCTCTCAAGATTTCTGGGTTAAGGGTTTAGGGTTCAATGGCTCAGGGGTTTGGTTTCCTAGGGTCTTTGTATGGGTTTCCTGAGGTTTCTACAGATTCTACAGGGGGATTGAGGGGGTTTAGGAAGAAGGTCTGCCAACGGGCGTCAGCACCCAGGAATACCTTCATGCTCGAGCCACTGGGTCGACCAGTCGCTTCGCCAATTATGGTTCGACTAACATAGCGGCTTCAATAACGGCTTCCCTTTAAGGGTTCTATGACCAAGGCTCTATAATCAGGGTTTTAGGGCTTAGGGTTTACTATAGGGGCCATAATAATTGGAAAAGGTTTTGGGATATCGTCAACGTTAAGAAATATATAGTGGAAACCCGAAGGAATAGTACTAATCATTAATATTCAGGCCCCTATACTCTGCTTTCGCTAAAGGCGAGGCTTAGACTGTCTTGCATTTCTTCCACCGTTAAGCTGCGCCTGACGGTAAATTTAAACCCCCAAACCTCTTATAGAACTCCTATCCCTTGAAAATACATTTGAAAACGAACCCCAACTGCTCTTTTTTCCGAAGAAAACCCGCGAAGGTCCAGCTGCACCCGGATCATCCAGGGCTCGAGCCCATTTCCTCCAACCTGGTTTAGGGTGCATGGGGCTCTCAGCTGATCGTGCTCCTCGAGAGCGCATACGGCTTGAAAAGGGTAGGCTTACAAGGCTTGCACATAGGGCTTGTAGGGTTTAAAGATCATACGGTATAGGGTTTTGGGCTTGGGGGTTAAGTAACATTTGAAGGGTCTTGGACAGCAATTTTCAGGAATGTTCGTCCTTGCTCCTTGTGTCATTGGACAACGCACAGGTACAGCACAACCCTAAACCCTAAACCCTAAACCGGAGACAGCGTCACTGAAGCCAAAACGGTGCGAGCGCCCGCGCCTGAACGAGAAGCCGCACCATCGCCTCCATCACCTGACCGCCAAGCCATTTCGAGTCTCCATCCTACACTACATTGTGTGGAGTTTAATAAAGGGGCCTTAATAATTACCTATCATTTTCGGGGTTTCTTATTATAATTCGAGAATCGGCCCCCAAAACCCTATTCTAATTATTAAGGCCCCTATATTAGGGTTCAGGGTTATAACGTTCAGAGATTTCTCTTAGACATTGCCGTGGAAGCCTGAACTGTAGCAGCGACCGACAACCTTGAGACCGAAACCCTGAAGCCCCAAAGGCCCGAGGCCCAAACCCCTGAGACCATAAATCCTAAAACCTTGAAGCCCCAAGCCCAAAAAGGTGAAACCTAAACCCTCAAATCGCAAATCTCAGGAACCCCAACAAAACCCAAAAAGCTGAAACTCTAAACCTGTTCTGCAGCAGTGGAAGAGGTCCACTTGCCTGCTCCTGGTATTGCAGGTACTGATCCACATCCAAGACCTCTACTTTGGCATCGTCAACGATGGCCTCAAAACACTCAGGGCCTTCGGGTTTAGGCTTTGGGGGGTCTTTCGGGCTTTTTGTTGGTTTTCAGATGTAAGTTTAAGGCTTTCGGGCTCTGGGGTTTGAAAACCCTAAACCCAATGCTCTCCTCGTAGTCGCCAGTGCAGAAATAGGTCTCATTGTGGAGGACGCACCTGTTCAGCTGCTCGCACGTCCTCCCCAGCGGCCTGACGACAAAGCGGTTTAGGATTTAGGGTTTAAAACCCTCAAATTCAAAGCCTAAGACCCTAAACTAAACCCAGATCCTACAATCTTACAGTGCTAAACCTTAGACTCTAAGCCCCTCAGCCGTGCCATTTACATGACCCTTTCTGACACCGGCACAGGCCTTGGGCATGCCGAGTTGCCTGCACAGGCCGCAAGTTTTTGGGGGTCTGGTGCAGTGTTTAGGTGTTTACGATTGTAGGGGTTTGGGGATTAGGGCTTCGGGTCTAGATGTTCACGGGTTTGGGGTTGAGGGTTTAGGGTTAGGCTTTCGGGATTGAGAATTTAGCGGAGAAGTTCCCATAGCTCCGTGGTCGGAACAGCTGCAACAGCTCTGATGGACACAGGCGCTACGGAGGGCCCGTGAGGCCCAAGCCTGCCCGGGAGATGTCGCAGGCGCAAGTTTCCGGGCAGAAGTGCTCCACGGTCTTGAAATCCCTGCAGCCGCGGCAAGAATCTGCGGAGATCTCTCGCTGGCTTTGCCGCCGGCTTTCGCGAAAGAACATCGCACCAGCAAGCAGTCACTCACAAAGCATTCCCAGTTGCCTTACGCTGCTTCAACGGCTCTGGGCCTGTGAAACTCTAACATGGGCTCCCCCTACCACAAATGGTCCCGTTTCCCGGGGCCCTTATGATGAGTAGGTCTATGTTTCACCAGGAGTGTCCAGGCTGCAATGTACCATAAAACACAACCAAGCGCAAGGAAAGATCTGAAATCCTGGGCAATGCATGCCAATAAAACCCTAAACCCTGAGACAACCTCAAAACCCCAAGCCCTAAACCCTGAAGCTCACCAGCAAAACCTAGCGCAGGCAAAGGAGCCAGTCGAAGTGCTCACTCCACCCGAAACAACTCCCCCAGGGAACATTCCTCAGCTACAGGCTTCGGTAGGACACTTTCAAGTTCGAAGGTATTGGTTGGGTTTTGGGGTTTAGGAGCCTTTAGTGTTGTGCTGGTTTGGGTGTAGAATGCTGGTCCAAGGTTCATCGCCGTCAAGTTGTCTCCAAAAGCACAGCCGTGGTCCCACATGGCCTCCAACAGGGCAACTGGCCCTAAACCCTAAACCCTAAAACCCTAAACCCTAAAACCCTAAACCCTAAACCCTAAAACCCTAAACCCTAAAACCCTAAACCCTAAAACCCTAAACCCTAAACCCTAAAACCCTAAAACCCTAAACCCTAAACCCTACTCCCTGGTGCTTAGGTAGTGTTAAAGTTTAGTGTTAGTGTCAGAGTTAGGATTCGTATTGGTCTTGGTCTTAGCCTTTGTCTTATACTTAGTATCAGTATTAGCACGTGCATAGTACCATATTAGTATATTCTATATTTGTAGGTCTATGGTGAAATTGGAATCTTAGTATATGAGTATATCAGTATACTAGTATATTAGTATATTGGTATGTTGGTACATTGGTATGTGAAAAAACAGATTCTTTGGTACATTGATGACTGTGCTTTTTGGAATTGATTTGAACGTGATTAGTAGTATTCGTAGGAGCATTATATTGGTATCAGTACCAGTATTGCTGTTAGTACTATGCATAACTATATTAGCTGGAGTATCAAGTGATAATACTAGTATTCATATTAGTACAGATTTTTTGTACTATTGAGGTGAATGCTGAGAATAACTAATAAGAATTGGAGCATTCATATCCGGAGGAACATTATTACTTATATTCATATCAGTTTGAGTACTAATATTAGCATTTGTGTGTATATTGGCCTTAGTACTAATATGGCTATCAATATGAATATGTTTTCAGTATTCGTAGGAGCATTATCACTATCGGTATTACTGAAAGTATCAGACTTCGCAAGAGTATTTGCAATCATGTTGATTAATATCATCATGAGTATGAATATTAGCACTATCTTTGCATACGGGTATTAAGATGAATTGCAATACGAATGAGAATACTTTGTATCCGAAGGAAAACTGACCTTAATATTGAAAGTAAGATTAATGAATACAAATACTAAAAACATACTAATGCTGGTATTGATACGAATACTAATATTAATTTGCTATTGTGTATATTCGTACTAGCACTAGTATTGGTATGATTATTCGGACTAATATTAGAATTCCAAACAACTATTAGTATTAATATTCATACTGAGAATAAGAATATGCGTATTAGTATCCGTAGGAGTGTTAATATTCCATTAGCACTGCAGTAGTATGTAAATTAGTATTCGTACTATACTGTTGTTGATATGAATATGATGTTTAGTTTTCGAGGGAACATTAATATTCACATTCGTATGAGCGTTGCTCTTAATGTTAGTATTCGTACTAGCATTAGTATTAGTTTTAGCGTTACTATTAGTATTACTATGAGTATTACTATTCATAAGAGTATTAATATTCATATTTATACAAGTAGTTGGTATTGGTATTTAACACAGTATTAACATTAAGCTTAATATAAATATGAGTATCTGTATTCGTAGGAATAGAAATCTTAGTAATAGTATTCGTATTAGTATTAGCTATTATAAACATTGGCGCATGAGCAACCTAAACGCTTCACACAGAATAAAATGTGTGCACATGTAACCCTCATTACGATCTTAGGTAGGATGCACACATTGTTCTGTCTTGGTCCCATCTTTGGGTTCTGCCTATACTTATATGAACAGAATTATAAACAAAAAAAGATGAACACAAACAATATCCGGCACATTTAGCGATCTTGCGCAGGATGCAGACATCGTTCTATCTTGGTCCCGTCTTTGGGTTATGCCTATCGTCATTATATGAATAGAACTATGAGTATCCGGAACATTTAGGCAGTATCCTATTACAGAAGTGCAGGCATTGAAGCTTGCCCAAATCCGCCAATGGCGATGTCGCGCCGTCGTACCCGTGGTCATTACAGTGTATTCAGCTGTTAACTATACACGATATATGTTATCATTGTTTATGTATGATTGCATTTAACCGTTTAGAATAGTTTCCTAAAGTCCTTACATGTTCTACCCATTGCTAGCCGACGCACCTCGCGGTAGATCTTGGGGGGTGTGAGCATATATATATATATATGTATATACATACGTACTGATACACATAAGATGGTCAAACAACTCTAACACAGACCCCAAAACACGAAAATGCAAGATCCTAAATCTGCCTGACGGTCCCTTTCAGAATGCCTAGAGAGGAACAGACATACCCTGAAACCTGGCCTAACCGCACACACCAAACCCTGAACCCGAGCCACAGGCGCTTGGGTTCTGGATGTGGAGTTTTACAGTAGAAGCCAGAAAGTTGGAACATGGGTTTAGGAGGATTCTTTGCTTCTACTGTAAGTTTTGAGCCACAAGAGGCTCCCCCAGATTCGAGCCAGAAGCCGGTCGGTACAAAGCTTCGGAGCCGAACCACCACCCGGGTGGTTGTCAAAATTAGGGTCCCTTTTCGGGTCCTTCTTATAATACGGCACCTATTATTAGGGTACCCAAAAAGGGACCCTAATTTTGACAACTACCCACACACACACCTTAAACCTGCAAAGCGCTCTGGCTGGGTTGGGCAACCACACTGAACATTAGCACCTGCCAACAACACAACCCTAAACCCTAAACCCCAAACGCTAAACCCGCAACCCTGAACCTCAAACCCTAAGCACTGATTGAACCCTGAAGCGTAGCCTGGGCCAGCAGCAACGCCTCGTTCTTCCCTCGCAGCTCCCCCGGCAACTGGCCGAACGCCTTCCCGGTTCAGGATTTGGGGTTTAGCGTGGCAGAGCGCCTCGCCCAGCTGTTGAGGAGGGGGCGACTCGTTTAGGGCTGCTGCGTTTTCGCGCCTTCGCCTGTCGTTGATGCAGTTATATCAGGTTTTGTGAAGATTCTATACGGGGTCTGTTCAGGCAGTAAGTTGTTCTGGTGATGGCGAGTTTGGGTTGAAAATATTTGTTTGTTTATGAGGCTTCAGTGCTCATCGCTTCCCAGGGCCGGGCGGGGCCTGCAGTCCGAGATTGAAAGTTTAGGGCTTCGGGGTTTTTCGGCTTTGGGTTTAAGGGCTTCGGGGTTTTGGGTTTGGGGTTTAGGGTGCTTCTAAACCATAAAAGGGTAAACAGTAGGAACTCCAAGCACGTTTGAGAAATCAACAGTAGGAACTCCAAGCACGTTTGAGAAAGCCCCAAGAAAGGGTTTTTAATAAACACATCCTGGACAAGAAGCCTTCCCAAAACCTCCAATCAAAAAGCCTCGGAGGTCCTTCAGAAAGCCAAAAGACCCTAAACAAGAAGCCATGTATCATGAAACCCTTCAAAAGGCCCGAACACTGGTGGCCTGGATGGAAGCCACCCAGCTTGCCCAAGCCGGCCTGAGATAGAACCCTCAACAGGGCGGCGCGCTTTCGGTCCAGGGAGGGCTTAGAGCGTAGGGCCTTGGGCTTCCCCTCGGTTATTTGTTTGTTGACGACCTTTTGTTACGTTGCAGGGCTTAAGATCTGGAACCGCTTCCTTATCTTCCTTATGAGGATATGATCCAAAAAGAAAGTCGAAGTGGGTGGGCCGCCGTGGGATGTTAGCAACGGATGATGGGGTCTGGAGTTTCTGACAGTTTAAGTTTCGGGTTTGCGGAATAGCCATGCCATGCTTGACCAGAAATGCGGTCGGCATTCTCTGAAAAGAACAAAGCACAGAGCAGACTCAGAAAGCCTCAAAATCTGAAGGGTCGCTATTGCTAAACAAGCATTAAATCACCACTACCACCCTAAGCCCTAAACCCCAAAACCCTAAACCCTAAACCCTAAAAAACCTCACTTTCTGGGCCAGAAGCTCTTGCCGGAGCTCTTCAGCTTGTGGCTCAACACACGTCCGGGCTGCGAGGATCTCCTGAGAGTTTCGGGCTTCTCTTCAGGGACGGAGGGGTTTGGGGCTTAGGGGTCAGCGGTTGGGGGTTTTTGGGGTTTAGGGTTTAGGAGTTTTCTTTTTTTTAAGCGCTCCTTTTTCGACCAGCAGATGGAGTTTAGGGGCCAGGGTTGCATGTGCATGAGGAGTGGGAAGTTGCTGGTAGGCCCTGAGTTTCGAGGGTTGAGTCGGAAGAGGGGACAACCTCGCAGCCGAAGGCCAAACCCGAGAAGAACTGCCCCTAAGCCTCCAGCCACAAGAACCCAAGGATCTCGAAAGCCGCTAGAAAACTGAAGCATCCTAAAACTAAAGCCTCGAGCTTTAAGCCAGGCCCTGAGAAGCCTGAGAAGCTTCAACTTGGAGTGCCCTGAAACCCTCGAACTCCGAAAGCCTGACTAAATTTGGGTCTAGGGTTTGCTACTCTAGGCTTCCTCCTTGTGCTCATGCTAGACTTACTAGACTATACCCCAAAGCCCTAGTCGAACTATGAGGGGCCCCTCACAGTAAGCACAGGGCACACAGCCCTAAACCTAACCCTAAACCCTAAGCCCTAAACCCTAAGCTCTAAACCCTAAGCCCTAAGCCCTAAACCCTAAGCCCTAAACCCTAAACCCTAAACCCTGAACCCTGAACCCTAAGCCCTAAGCCCTAAACCCTAAACCCTAAGCCCTAAACCCTAAACCGCTCTCCTGAAACTCCGCCTTCCGCCAGCAAGGCCGACCAGGTCCCACCGGACAGCCCTGGAGCCCGACCCAGCGGGGATCTCTACTAAACCTACCTTTGGTTAGTAGGGACTATTCGGCGGGTTTAGGATTCAAAAGCTTCTATGTCACAACTCTTGGACTCTAAACCCTACCTTTGGTTAGTAGGGAATGGAAGAATGGTGGTAATAGTAGGTATAATTGTACCCCAGTCCTCCATTCCCTACTAACCAAAAGTAAGTAAAGGTTACGGGAAGATGTCTAGGGTTCAGGGTTTAGGGTTCAGGGTTATTGTTTAGGGTTTCGGGTTTAGGTTTGGGGTTTAGGGTTCAGGGTTTAAGGGAAGAGACTCCAATATCCCTTAATCAAGGAATATTCCTTAAATTATAGTAGGATCCCTAATATGATTTAAGGAATATTCCTTAGATTATAGTAGGTGTCTAGGGTTCAGGGTTTAGGGTCTGGGGTTTAGGGTTACAAGGGCTACCGACATGAATACTATGAAAACTGTCAGGGTGCTGCGCCATTTCTCCAGGATAGAACCCAGATCAGAGTCTAGCAATCAGGTTAAGTGTTGCTGTTGTTCTAGGGTTTAGGGTTTAGGGTTTAAGCGGAGCGGCGCCTTGAATGAAAGGTTACTCCTCAGAATTTGTGATATGCTTTGGGGTGCGAAAAGGAGCAACGAGCTTAGGGCCCAGGACTTTGAGGCTTTGGGAGGGTCCCAAGAGCCAAGAAAGATCCCGCAAAACCCATCAACTCTGAAACTCTCCTGCGAAATCTCCACAAGAACGAATTAGAAAAGCCCCATCCATGAACCCTAAATCCTAAACCCCTACCGGCCCTACCCCAAACCCCTAAAACCTAAACCCTAATCATCATGGCCTCCACGCTGCTCAACTTCCCAGCTGGGTCCCAACATTCGCAGGTGTCCTTACGATCACCGAAACTCCAAGCCCTCTGAGTTGGGGGAAGATAATTAAATTCTTATGATTGTGTATTGCCTTGCTACATATTGGATACTATAGGTTTCTATATGTTATATAAGATACTTCGTCATGGAGGGAATCTAGCTTACAATGATTTAGCGCCTTTTTGGCAGAAGCAGGCTCTGAAGTCCACGTACTGGTTTGGGTTTCTTGTTTCTTGCGAGGCGTAGGGTGGGGGGGCTTCATGCGTTTGATGAGCTCTATGGCCTATAGGGTTTGGAGCTGGGGTTTGGAGTTTAGGGCTCTTGTCCGGCAGTGGATTCACGGGTGTTGGGCTTCTGAAATGGTTCCTTTCTGTACAGTCAACGAGGGCTCGGCGTTTGGGTGAGCCTTTCTTCAAGATTTATGTTGTGGTACGGCCTGGAGGCAGATGGGAGTTCAGGTTCAGGGCTTAAGGCTTCTGGGGTTCACGGTCAGTCCTAGAATATGAAACAAAACCTCTTCCTGAGGTTGTATAGCCCCAAGTACAAACATGATAACCCTCCGGCGTAGCATATCTAGGAAGTCTCCGGATGCCTGCAAATGCAATGGACGTAAAGTAGGCCGAACTCCGGAATGTTTAGGGTGTAGGGGCTCTGCAATGCAAACACCGAAGAGAAGCAGAAGGAAACAAAAAAAAACATGTTCATTGTCATTCGTGGTCCGCTTCGCAAGCTTTCAACTTTAGGCCACCTCCAAACCCCACACTCGAAGCTCTCAAGCGCCAGCTTTTTGCGGCTCAGGGTCCGGACAGAGCATTCGAGCCGTGTAGCCTTTTCCACCATCGTGGCCGAAGCCGGGCATCCTCGTCACGGAAGTGCCTTGGCAAGTGCCAGGGTATAAGGATGATCTACAGGGTCCTTTAAAGGGTTCAAAGGCTTTAGGGCTTCGAATTTAGAGCTTAGGGTGTAGAGGCCTTTAGGGGTGTTTTAGGGTTTAGTGCAAGGATGCTCCAAGTTTCGGTGCAAAGATGTGCCCTGAGAACTGAACTTCCCGGCCAAGTCGCAGTACCGCCTGGCATCCGCGCAGCCCGCGATGCTCTCGTTCCCGAGGACCTCCCGCAAGTAGTTCAGCATGGGCTCCTTTCGAGACCCAACGAAGGGCTCCTTTTAGGGTTCCTTTCCGGACTCCTTTAAGTGCTCCCCTAGAGGCCCAAAGAAGGAAGCAACAAGAAGACCGAGCTAAAGCAGCCAAGCGACCCGAAACCCGGAATTCGAAGTCCGGAACCCTGAACCCCGAAAATCCTCAAGCAGAATTCCTTTCGTGCGCTTCCTGCTGAAGCTCGCCGACCTAAACCCAGAGACTCCAATATTCCTTAACTAAGGAATATGCCTTAAGTTATAGGAGGGATCCCTAATTTGATTTAAGGTATGTTCCCTAATTAAAAGGATATTGGAGTCTCTGGGAAGCTTGATCAGAGGAACCCGAGTGGAGAGCTCAGAACCGGCCGACAGGCCGGATTTCTCCGGCTCCTGGTCTACGGTTTGGGGACAGGAAAACCAGAGGTTCAGGGCTTAGGGGTTTTGGGGCTTAGGGATTACGTTAGGGTTTAGGGTTTAGGGTCTTGACACCAGGACCTCGAACCCCCAAACCCTAAACCCTAAAGGCTACCCTTCATGTTCAAAAAAAAACCAATAGAAGCAGCGCGCCACCACTCTAAACCCTACATCCCTTGGGCCCGACACACTCTGCACCCCGAACCCTTTGCCCTTAGCCCATATAGATCCTTTTCCCTTAAAGGAATCCACATAACCCTAAACCCCTATAGATCCTTTAAAGGATCCCCTATATCCCTTTCGGGTACTCCTGGTCGCCGATGTCCGTACACTGCGGATTGAAGAAGTCTACAGTCTCCTCCAGCGAAAGGATGGCTGAGTCGGAGAGATCGCGCCTCTGAGACATCCGTGTTTCCGGATTTGGGGGTTGAACTTAGGAGTTTAGGGATTCTGGAAGTTTAGGGATTAGTTTAGGGTTCAGGGGGGGCAGATCAAGGGATGTAGTAAGCAATATTGTTAGTACCCTATAGCTATGCCTGTAGCCGAAAAGACTTACCTTGTTAGGAAGGAATTATATGGTTTCTGTATATGGTTCCTTAAGAAGGAAAATCTTTTCGTCTGCCGGTAATTGCTAATGTACAAGCTGTCTCAGAGGAGAAAGATCATTCAAGGATCACCTTGAATCATGGAAGGAGCCTGATTCTGATTTTGAGCTGCATTCCTTTTCTTCCACGGGTTTGCGAGTCTCTGGATGTTATAAATCCCTTAAGTTAGTATCCTCCGCGCGTGTAATTTGTTCTAAGTACAGCTAGAGCTCCAAGTTGCCGAAACCTAGGGTCTAGGGTTTAGGGTTTAGGGCAAAGGCCCCAGGCCCAGAAACAACGTTTTCAAGCCAGCAAACGGCCCAGTCAAGCACGAAGGCTTGACGACATCCCCCATGTTTGTGCTTCTTCCGCTCTCTACAGCAGGGCTCTCAGTTTTCACCTCGCGCAGGCACAAAAGTCACAAGCAGAGAGCTGTTCACTGAAGCCACAAACTCGACCCGACCAGCTGANCATGTTTGTGCTTCTTCCGCTCTCTACAGCAGGGCTCTCAGTTTTCACCTCGCGCAGGCACAAAAGTCACAAGCAGAGAGCTGTTCACTGAAGCCACAAACTCGACCCGACCAGCTGAGAAAAGGCTGCGAGCAGCCGAAAGGGGTACGGGAAGAGGTCGTGTGGCAATCAGGACTGTTCCGTCTTTGAGACGGGCGGGGGGGCGGGCCGAAAAAGCTGAGATCACTTCATCTCAAAAACATGTAGGCACATGTTTGTGCTTCTTCCGCTCTCTACAGCAGGGCTCTCAGTTTTCACCTCGCGCAGGCACAAAAGTCACAAGCAGAGAGCTGTTCACTGAAGCCACAAACTCGACCCGACCAGCTGA